>WWET01005732.1:11381-34518 GCA_011038615.1 Limnodynastes dumerilii
GCAGTAATCAATTCAAAGATATATCCCTGCATGCAAAGAATACAATTAACTTGACTCCCCTGCAATCAACATGGTTTAGCCCAGGAGTAACTCATTTCAAGCACTTACTTAAGTCTGGATCCAGCCCAAAGGGATCATAGCCCAATTATTAAGGTTAAATTAGTTAATATTTCAAGGTTATGGGGCACCATTTTTCCTTTTCGCCCCTGACGCTAAAAATTCTTGTTACGGCTCTGTTCTGTCTGCATAGCGATCAGTTGAGTAAAATCTGGTGCAGGTGTTACATAGAAGCGGCTTGCTTTAATCGCGTGGTGTTATTAAGCGTTGATCCAGCCCACAATGCGTAGCATCCGCTGCACGCTTGCGTGGTGTTCTCCCAAAGACCGACTTGTGCACATCGCTTGTCTAAGTCGACTGAGATTATTCATTCTGCATCTGGACCCTTGTGTCCCAGTGTAAGAAATATGAGAGAAGGATGGATGCCTAGGAACCGCCGCGTGATGTCATCCAGCGCACGGCGTTGCCGGCAAGAAAAGGCCCTTTTAGAAATAGAGGCAGCCGAAATCTTATTTTCCAAAAAGGCGTTTGCTATTTATTTTATTTTTTAGGTAAATAGGTAATAGGTAAATGTGCTGATCGCCTACTCACCCACTTATTTTCATAAGAAACCCTCCAGAACCGTTGCACCCACAGCAACTTCTCCGGGGACTTTTAAGGTTAGGCCTTGGGGAGGGGAGGGTTAGGGTCAGGCTGCGGAGAGGGGAGTCTTAGGGTCAGGCTGTTGGGAAGGGAGGGTTAGGGTTAAACTGTGAGGAGGGGAGTCTTAGGGATAGGCTGAGGGGAAAGGAGGGTTAGGGTCAGGCTGTGAGGAAGGGAGGGTTAAGGTTAAGCTGCAGGGATGGGAGTCTTAGGGATAGGCTGCGGGGAAGGGAGTTTTAGGAATAGGCTGAGGGGAAGGGAGTCTTAGGGTCAGGCTGTTGGGAAGGGAGGGTTAGAGTTAAACTGCGGGGAGGGAAGTCTTAGGGATAGGCTGCGGGGAATGGAGGGTTAGGGTCAGGATGTGAGGAAGGGAGGGTTAGGGTTAAGCTGTGGGGAGGGGAGTTTTAGGGCTAGGCTCCTGGGAAGGGAGTCTTAGGGATAGGCTGCAGGGAAGGGAGGGTTAGGGTCAGGCTGTGAGGAAGGGAGGGTTACGGCTAGGGTAATGGAAGTGGAGGGTTAGGATAAGGATTAGAGTAAGGGTTGGGAATAGATTTATACTCATCTTTGGATATGCTGGGGATTGATCGCTTTGTCTCTTTCCTATTTTGAAATAGCAACCCACATCCATCATCCAGGACCCTAGGAGCCTGACAGGAGAGGGGCAGACTCACCAGGGGCCAAATTTACTAAGCCATGGGTTTGAAACATCTCCACTTTTCCGAACCGGCACCTTAGTAAATCTGGCCCTAGGTGTCAGAGATGGGGGAAGATTTAGAAAGAGGCGTCTGGATTGTAAGAAGGATTTTACCATTTGATGGGACGTGTGCCTGAGCTTCACTAAGGAGACATTAGAAAATAATTGGGAAAAGTTACCCACTGAATAATACAGGATGACAGCTCAGGCTACGAGCTGCAGACGAGACAGCTGGATGCACCCAATATGTGGCTGTCACATCCCTCTCTGACACACATTATTTTGTTAGCAACATTTAAGCAATTGGACTTTAATGGGTTTTCAGAGGGAAGTTTAAATGCCATCGGATGCAAGTTTAATTTACCTCATTTATCCTTTTATCAAAGTTCATGAGGGAGTGCGGATAGAAATGTACGACGCGTTTATCTGACCTGTGCTGAGGGCAGTCAAAGGTAATTTATCTCGTACAATAACTGTGTTGAGGTAGAATTTGCCGTTTCGCCATTCTCCGGCCTCTGGGACCTGCTTTAGTATTTGGTCCAAATTCCCAAATTCCTGGGCTTTTGTCAGGGCAGAGATTCCGCAGCGAGAAGATCTGGCTGCGATACATCTTACTAAATAATGTATATTATAAAAAATGTATATTGTGTATAGCCATAAAAGATTCAGGAGACTGGTCTGAAGGTAAACTGGAATTCTCTGCACAAGGAGATCTCATTGGTCCATGCTGTTCCAAGGCCTACATTGTGTCGTGAATTCGGAATCATCCACATCCATCATAATATAGACGGGGGACAGATATAGGGGTCAAGTGCCCAATCCTCCTCTATATTGTCATCCAGGGAAGGAACCAATGTGGTTTAGCCAAAGCGATACAACTACACAGTTGCTTCACCACTGATATCTTCAATCTGTGTGCAACCTTGCTTTGTAATAGCAGAATTCTGCACCATAGTGACCTTACACGAGTGGGGCTCCACCCCCTTTGTGACATAATTGGTGATGTCATGTGGGCGGGGTCTCACAGACCTGCATTACCATCTGGCCGATGGCCCTGTAATGATGGTGGGCCCCATCAGCTTCGGGCTGCAGGACAACAGTCCCGGCTGTCCCCCCTGATGATGGCCCTGTGACACCGCAACGTATTTATACTGCACCTAACTCACTGGGCAGCCCCTAACCCAACCCACGTTTTTAGTTATGGCACTTACGAGTGTCATAGGGTTCCCTTATCTTACCGTGCGGAGTTTCCTTCTTAAGAAGAGAATGCCCTCCCTGGCTAATCTAAATCACTTCTAACTAAACACTCCCTTAGGTGGCATTAGACCGCCTCTTTCTAACTAAACTACCCCATGTGGTCTTTAAAGACCACACAGAGGCAATCTATGTACCTAACTGGATATGTTGTAGGTCATTTTGGAAATCTACACACCTAAAATCTTCATAGGTGTTAATCCCACAATCTTTAAGTATGGAAAGGGGGGTGGGCATCAGGCTGTGTGATATACTGTACATATATCTAACCCCTCCCCTTGAAACTTTCACCACTCCCTCGAAAACATATTGAAAAAAAATGAAAGTCTGGCTTTTGCGTATTCAAATGCAAGTGTTGTTAGCGTATTTTGTAATCCGTATCCGGTGCTGTATGGTGGAAATGTTCTGTTACTAACTCCCAGATAAAACATTAAAACGATGCTCTAAGAAAAGGGCTTCAGAAATCATTTTCTGGCCAGGAAAGTCCGTGTTTGCATTTTCGCGGTAACCAATCGCTGAGTCGTCAGAATTTGTGACCCCGAAGAGGAACCCGCGAGCACTCGTTGTGTCTGATGGATAGGATGGCTTGACACTGTCTCCCTTCATGCTTTCCTATGAGCTTTAATCAGGTAATCACACCCTGTAAGCGACTCGTGAAGAAAATACTGTAACAGCTTTGTCAACGCCAGCTACCAGATGGACTGTGAATAATGCTGTATGATACAGCTGAAGTGGGCGGCTGAATTCATTTAAAAGATGTCGCCATCTCTAATGCTTTCAAAGCCTTTGCACGTTTTCTTCCCTAATGAATGCAAAACGGCTTTTTTTTCCCCTAAATCTTTTTATATCATGAGTTACAGTCTTTTTGTTTGCAAAAAACAGCCACTGATGTCCACCATGGCGACTGGCTGCCTCTTTGCACTCCAGTAGTAACAGGCAACGTATTATTTTTGCTCTGCGATATTAAAGATTATTGTAATCTATAGCTCTGTCACACTGCTGTGTAATTGTGTGCTGGCTTCTGTTAGAAGTGGACTCACACAATGCACGGATCACGTGGCCTCTGTTTCTGTGGCAGACATAGTGATAGTCAACTATGACGATGCACCCAGTGCTCAGTGACTAAGATTCCCATGATGGGATCATATGTTTACTTCTTCACCATAGATGGCAAGATTTCTGACTCAAACACACAGAAATCCTCATAAGTATGGAGGTCTGCATTGGTCCACAGACAGAGAGAGAACGCCAATACTCTCTCTTGGTTAAGAGGGAATGCCCAATTGTGACTTCAGCCCTGCCCCTCTCCCTGGATTGGTCTACAAAGAGAGAGAACGCCAATACTCTCTCTTGATTAAGAGGGAACGCCCACTTGTCACTTCAGCCCTGCCCCTCTCCCTGGATTGGTCCATAGAGAGAGAGAACGCCAATACTGTCTCTTAGGAGGGAACGCCCACTTGTAAACTCAGCCCCACCCCTCTGTCTTATGTCTGGATGGGTACACAGAGAGAGGGAACACCTATACTGTCACCTGACTAAGAAGAGACGCCCACTTGTGGACTCAGAAAGCACAGCCTCAAGCCCTATGTGGGAGATTTGCAGGTACTCCCCGGATACCGGGAGACCGGGCCTATATTTCAGGAGTCTCCCGGATACTCTGGGAGAGTCAGCAACCCTGAGTTAGGCTGTGGAGAGGGTAGGGTAAAGATCAGTTTTACATTTAGGGTTAGGCTTCGGGATGCGGGCAGTTAGGATTAGGTTGTGCAGAGGGTAGGGTAAAGGTTAGGGTTACATTTAGGGATAGGCTGTGGGATGTGAGGGGTTAGGGTTAGACCATGGAGAGGGTAGGGTAAAGATTAGGGTTAGGGTTCAGTTGTGGGTAGGGTTCAGGTTTAGGTGGTGGAAAGGGTAGGGTAAAGATTTGGGTAACAGTTAGGGTTAGGTTGTGGGTAGCGGTTAGGATTAGGTTGTGAAAAGGATATGGTAAAGATCAGGGTTACATTTAGGGTTAGGCTTCGGAATGCGGGTGGTTAGGATTAGGTTGTGCAGAGGGTAGGGTAAAGGTTAGGGTTACATTAAGGGTTAGGCTGTCGGATGCGGGAGGGGTTAGGGTTAGACTAAGGAAATGGTAGGGTAAAGGTTAGGGTTAGGGTTCAGTTGTGGGCAGGGTTCAGGGTTAGGTTGTGGAGAGGGTAGGGTAAAGATTTGGGTAACAGTTAAGGTTAGGTTGTGGGATGCAGGGGGTTAGGGTTAGACTATGGAGAGGGTAGGGTAAAGGTTAGGGTTACATTTATGGGTTAGGCTGTGGGATGCAGGGGGTTAGGGTTAGACTATGGATAGGGTAGGGTAAAGGTTAGGGTTACATTTAGGGTTAGGCTGTGGGATGCAGGGGGTTATGGTTAGACTATGGAGAGGGTAGGGTAAAGGTTAGGGTTACAGTTAGGGTTAGGGTTAACAAATCTTCCCTGTTGCCATCGGAATCTTCGGAGACCATGCCATTGCAGGAGCCAAGTCTTCTATGGGCAGACTGCTAAAAACCGGAGGTAGTCAGCCCTACATTGCCGCAAAGTAAGAGTGATCTCTAAACTATTAAACTTTATAATTAGTTTGCGCTTCTCCAACTGTTGTGAAACTACAAGTACCAGCATGCCTTTATACCCTTCTGCTGCCTTTATTGTGTGTAGTGCCGTCCTCCTAGGCTGCCTATGCGCAGATGCAAAAATCAGGTGTTTTCCAATCTCAGCGATCAAAAAACGTTTGGAAAGTCTGGTTCGGTCTTGAGTGACCAGCGTGAAATGTTTTTTCTAACGTTCTGTCCTTTAAATTCTCTTTGCAAATAACCTCCAGATATTACACAACCAGCCGCGCAAATCTCCAATCACAAGAAAAGCTTTTTCTGCTCTCTGAAGGGTTCGGTAATAAGGTTAAATAACTGCATTATGTTGTGTGAACAGAGCTAAACGGAACTTTATTTTTATTTTTTTTATCCTTGAGAAGAAACTTCTGGTCGCAGAAAAGAGAAATCAGAATCTGAACACGTTAATGGTGTGCAGTGATTACTGGGCTGGGACCTATGCAAGCAGGGGACACAGCAGTCAAACAAAACATTGTGAAGTGAGGGTACTTTAAGCCGTGATTTGCTTTAAATCACTGCCTCAATCCCATTGCAGGACATTTGTCGACTCTTTTGCAATACCGGAAGTTAAGCCCGAATTTTGTGCCACAAATGGTTGTTTTAGAGACAGAAACAGACAGAGGCTCGTTTTCCAAAAACAGCCATTATAGATTTTTTTAATGGGTTTATAGGCCGATCACCATAATTACCCGTTCCTTTTTGGAACCCGCCGCCACTGGACCCGTCACACCCACCACAGACCCCCAACAGACCAGTGAGTAACCTCTCCAGGGACTTTTAGGGTTAGGCTCTAGGGAAGGAAAGGGTTAGGGTTAGGATCAGTCTGCAGGTAGGGGACTCCAGATTTAGGCTGTGGGAAAGGGAGTCTTGGGGCCAGATTTACTAAGTTGCGGGTTTGGAATAGTTGAGATGTTGCCTATAGCAACCAATTAGATTCTAGCTCTCACTTTCCTATTACATACTAGAGAATGTCAGCTAGAATCTGATTGGTTGCTAATCTCCACTTTTCCAAACTCGCAGCTTAGTAAATCTGGCCCTTAGGGTTAGGATCAGGCTGCAGAGGAGGGAGACTTAGAGTCATGGAAGGTGAAGATTAGGGAAAGGGTTAGGGTTATACTTACCTTTCAGTTCTCTGTTGATCGATTGCTTTGCCTCTTGTTGGGAGACAACGGGCCTTTTGAAACAGGACCACTCTTAGCGGAGACCCACACCCCTTATATACACTCTTAGCGGAGACCCACACCCCTTATATATTTAGGAAGAGTCAGCAACCATGTGAATCGAGATGATTGACCTGATTGTGAACACATAAGGTTAGCGAATCTACGCAGACGACATAAAATGGAAAACTGTGGCAGATATTCCGCAGTGAATGTCTGAAGTCCGACTGACAGGGCGCCATGAGGAGGCATTTCATTTGTACAGCATGAACAGAGTGAGGCGTCTCCATCCGTGTGTACGCCGGTCCCACAGCCTGTGCTTGCGGAGAAGTTAAGGCAGGGTTATGGACACGAAAATCAGCTAAAGTCCCCACGTCAAAGGTGAGCGTCCTGGAAGTGCACAGCATCATGGGAGTTCAGAGCGTCATGGGAGTGCAGAGCGTCATGGGAGTGCAGAGCGTCATGGGAGTGCAGAGCGTCATGGGAGTGTACGGTGTCCTGGGAGTGCAGGGCGTCCTGGGAGCACATGGCGTCCTGGGAGTGCACGGCGTATCGGGAGTGCTGAGTGTCCTGGGAGTGTACGGCGTCCTGGGAGTGCACGGCGTCCTGGGAGTGTACGGTGTCCTGGGAGCACATGGCGTCCTGGGAGTGCACGGCGTATCGGGAGTGCAGAGCGTCATGGGAGTGCAGAGCGTCATGGGAGTGCAGAGCGTCATGGGAGTGCAGAGCGTCATGGGAGTGCAGAGCGTCATGGGAGTGCAGAGCGTCATGGGAGTGCAGAGCGTCATGGGAGTGCAGAGCGTCATGGGAGTGCAGAGCGTCATGGGAGTGCAGAGCGTCATGGGAGTGCAGAGCGTCATGGGAGTGCAGAGCGTCATGGGAGTGCAGAGCGTCATGGGAGTGCAGAGCGTCATGGGAGTGCAGAGCGTCATGGGAGTGCAGAGCGTCATGGGAGTGCAGAGCGTCATGGGAGTGCAGAGCGTCATGGGAGTGCAGAGCGTCATGGGAGTGCAGAGCGTCATGGGAGTGCAGAGCGTCATGGGAGTGCAGAGCGTCATGGGAGTGCAGAGCGTCATGGGAGTGCAGAGCGTCATGGGAGTGCAGAGCGTCATGGGAGTGCAGAGCGTCATGGGAGTGCAGAGCGTCATGGGAGTGCAGAGCGTCATGGGAGTGCAGAGCGTCATGGGAGTGCAGAGCGTCATGGGAGTGCAGAGCGTCATGGGAGTGCAGAGCGTCATGGGAGTGCAGAGCGTCATGGGAGTGCAGAGCGTCATGGGAGTGCAGAGCGTCATGGGAGTGCAGAGCGTCATGGGAGTGCAGAGCGTCATGGGAGTGCAGAGCGTCATGGGAGTGCAGAGCGTCATGGGAGTGCAGAGCGTCATGGGAGTGCAGAGCGTCATGGGAGTGCAGAGCGTCATGGGAGTGCAGAGCGTCATGGGAGTGCAGAGCGTCATGGTGTCCTGGTAGCGCACGGCGTATCGGGAGTGCAGAGCGTCCTGGGAGTGTACGGCGTCCTGGGAGTGCAGAGCATCCTGGGAGTGCAGGGCGTCCTGGGAGTGCACTGCGTCCTGGGAGAGCAGAGCGTCCTGGGAGTGCAGAGCGTCCTGGGAGTGCAGAGCATCCTGGGAGTGCAGATCATCCTGGGAGTGCACGGCGTCCTGGGAGTTCACGGCGTCCTGGGAGCACATGGCGTCCTGGGAGTGCACGGCGAATCGGGAGTGCTGAGTGTCCTGGGAGTGTATGGCGTCCTGGGAGTGCACGGCGTCCTGGGAGTGCACGGCGTCCTGGGAGTGCACAGCGTCCTGGGAGTGCAGAGCGTCCTGGGAGTGCAGAGCATCATGGGAGTGTACGGTGTCCTGGTAGCGCACGGCGTATCGGGAGTGCAGAGTGTCCTGGGAGTGCAGAGCATCCTGGGAGTGCAGGGCGTCCTGGGAGCGCACGGCGTCCTGGGAGCGCAGAGCGTCCTGGGAGCGCAGAGCATCATGGGAGTGTACGGTGTCCTGGTAGCGCACGGCGTATCGGGAGTGCAGAGCGTCCTGGGAGTGTACGGCGTCCTGGGAGTGCAGAGCATCCTGGGGGTGCAGGGCGTCCTGGGAGTGCACAGCGTCCTGGGAGTGCACAGCGTCCTGGGAGAGCAGAGCGTTCTGGGAGTGCAGAGCGTCCTGGGAGTGCAGAGCATCCTGGGAGTGCAGAGCATCCTGGGAGTGCAGAGCATCCTGGGAGCGCACGGCGTCCTGGGAGCGCACGGCGTCCTGGGAGAGCAGAGCGTCCTGGGAGTGCAGAGCGTCCTGGGAGTGCAGAGCATCATGGGAGTGCACGGCGTTCTGGGAGCGCACGGTGTCCTGGGAGCGCGTGGCGTTCTGGGAGCGCACGACGTCCTGGGAGCACACGGCGTCCTGGGAGCGCACGGCGTCCTGGGAGCGCACTACCCTCTAGCAGCTCTGTGCGTGCAGGAATCGCACTTGAATAGTGATGCTATGAACAGTGCGAGCATTTCACTAAAACAATATCATAGAATTAACTTTAAAAGATAAAAAACAGATGAACATTTTTTTTTTATGAATGTATTTATATTATATTTAGTGCCCACATAACGCTCTAGCAGTGATATCTTAACTTTAGTATTGCATTTGAAGTGTTAATTAATAACCAGAACTCGTGGAGTGTCAGCCCACTGGACTTAGACATGACCTCTGCCAGGGGCAAGTATATTTTGCTGAATTGAGAGTCGTTTGTAAGCTTGCGCAGTGCAGAGCCCCTGTGAGAATGGTGTGAGCTACGTCCAACCCCTGTGAGAACGGTGTGAGCTACCTCCAGCCCCTTTGAGAACGGTGTGAACTACCTCCAGCCCTTGTGAGAAGGTGGGAGCTACCTCCAGCCCCTGTGAGAACGGTGTGAGCTACCTCCAGCCCCTGTGAGAACGGTGTGAGCTACCTTCAGCCCCTGTGAGAATGGTGTGAGCTACCTCCAGCCCCTGTGAGAATGGTGTGAGCTACCTCCAGCTCCTATGAGAACGGTGTGAGCTACCTCCAGCCCCTGTAAGAATGGTATGAGCTACCTTTAGCCCCTGTGAGAATGGTGGGAGCTACCTCCAGCCCCTGTAAGAAAGGTGTGAGCTACCTTCAGCCCCTGTGAGAACGGTGGGAGCTACCTCCAGCCCCTGTGAGAATCGTATGAGCTACCTCCAGCCCCTGTGATAACAGTGGGAGCTCACCTCCGGATCAGCCCCTGAATGTATGAAACTCCAACTCTTCTACCCACCTGCTTCATTAAGTGTTTTTCTCTGTCATAGCAGTGACAGCACCTTGTGAAATGGCTCTAAGCAACTTTTAATTTAGTTCCTTGCTTTATGTAAATGTGTTATCTGCATGAGTGATATCAAGGTGCAAATCTAATAATGATTTCATCTCCATCTCTAATAGAAGAGTGTTATTCCAGGCGCTATACAGAAAGCAGTATATTATCAAATAATTGCATTTGTTTTAAGTTTTATCAACCTCCAGAGCATGAAAATCTGAATTAACAGAGACGGCGATTCAAGCAGGTCACACTGTGCCTATAATTGGCTTCAATAATAATCTTTGCAGCCTGAGTCTATCTGTGAGCATGGTGTTTATCCAGCGTTTCTGCCATATGATTCCTTCTCAGGATAAAATCTTAAATATCTGCTATAATTAAAGGGCCTTCATATTGCAGTTAAATAGTTCAGTTTTGCAGAGCCAAGCATTGAAATAAACACGTTCAAACCACGGGCCACGGCTTAAGGTGAATCAAGGAAATCTCAATACTGAAAACATGATGGGTCTGCTTAGGAAACAGAGAGAGAGAGGACATATAAAGAGAACAGCTGTTTTCTTCATATTACTGCTCTCTCACCTTCCTATTAGTGCCAGAGGGCCGTATTCAGAGATCCGTTTCTGAGGTTAGTGGCGTGCGTATTTTTTAGCATCGGATCAACTGCATATGCGTAGTAACTTTAGTTATACTATTTACATTGACTATACACACGTTAGTGCCTAACGGACGTACATGTGAATCGCACTTGGGGACATACACACGGAGATCCGACGCACGGGAAAATTTACATAAAAGTGGGTGGGGGGAGGCATTTAAATGAAGGCATGGAGGGAGCACATATACGCACGTAAGTACACAAGTAAAGAATAGACTCGTCCGGGACAGGGGAGTGTCGGGGGTGTTGCTGGGTGTTTCCTTGCTCCAGCCATGTGTATAATGGTGTCAATAAAAAACCGGATCTCTGTATACAGCCCATAGTTATCACTGGTCTGCAGCACTGGACTCAGCCTCTACAGACACTGGGGTAGATCCAGAACTACGTTTGCCGTACGTTTATTCGTGTAGCGTATTTTCGTGTGCGTACATTCTATACACTCCCCTCGGCACACCCCTTGAACGTACATATTTTGTCAAGATACGCTTTTCAAACCCTACCTTAACTTTTGTCAACGTAACCGCAGTGACCCGCACACGTACGTATGGCCA
The DNA here is from genome assembly GCA_011038615.1 of Limnodynastes dumerilii. NCBI lineage: Eukaryota > Metazoa > Chordata > Amphibia > Anura > Limnodynastidae > Limnodynastes > Limnodynastes dumerilii. The sequence goes on from WWET01005732.1 coordinate 22,327, forward strand.
ACACGTATTTACGCAGCTAAGCACGCCCTTGCTGTACACTTTAAATACGAACCCCCGCCTACTTAACGTATTTCAGATGTATTTTGGACTCACGTAAAATTGGCACGCCCACACGTAAGTAGTTACGTGACACATACGTGAATGACCCATACGTTCACAATTACGCTACGTTACGGAGCCTATTTTCTATGGCGCGCATGCGCAGTACTTACCAAAAGGCGATGAATTTGCTCCGAAGCGTTGTTCTGGATCAGGCCCATTGTCATTTTGGAAACTATGGTGTTGATTGCTCTAAACATTAAATCATTTTAATAACATTTAATCCCAATTATTTCTTCTATTCCTCAACGCACTTTATTCAGACAAGTATTTTGCTCTTCTGGAAGGAGAACCCCAATATCTCAATGTTTTTAACAGGTAATAAGTTTTATAAAACATTTCTGAACCAGGGACCGGATTCTCAGATACGTGTGTAATAAGTACGCAATTAGACGCACCCACATTGCGAGGCAACACCCATGACACTACCATCGCTCGGACGGATTTTTGGTGATTTACGCCTCCATAGGGCATCCTTAACTCTACGGGTGTATTTATGTGCCTAAGTTGCTTAGGTACGAGTGTACAGTACTAACCACGCCCGGAAGATAACCACGCCCCTCCAAACATATGTCACTAAGTATAATTTAGAAATACGTGCCTAATGGATTTCCGTGCCTAAATCCTGCGTATCTTGCGTAAAAAAAAAGTTACTACGCCTGCGCAGTTAATCTGATCCTAAAAATACGCACGAAAAAAAAAATGTGTCTGTGAATCCGGCCTCAAGTGTCTACTTCCGTATGTAAGAGGACATTTTTTTTCTTATTCCTGTATTCTGGTGCCTCTAGCCTTGAACTGGTAAGCGAATGAATCTGGAATATAAAACACCTTGCGTCCCGTTCAGCCGCAACAGTCCCCACTAGCGCAACCCCAGTTGCATCCCTGATTCTGTAAACAAAAGTTCTTTTTTAATTGTAGAAAAGCCGCAGGGCATAGTGGAAAAAGAAAAAAGCTTGACAGGTACGCTTCAATAAGCCCATGTCCTAATAGAAATTTTCCTCCGTACATTCTGTGCGCGCATAAGGCGAATGCTCTGCGTACGATTTCCTATCTCTGCTCTGCAAGTGTGGTGGGAACAGACGCGGAAGCTATGTGCGAGGTGACTGCTGCTCGAGTCACACATGACCGCAGGACATGTTTTAAATTTCCATTATGTTGAGCTTTGAAAACAAATGACTTGTTTACTTATTGCTTAAAGAGTAAAACGCCGCTCGCATTTGCATATTGCAGTTATCTCGCCGCATTCACAGCTAAAATATAAAGCAAAACAAAAGAGAAAAACCATGTAGTAACTTCATTTACGAGGGGGGTTTACGGATGCCTTTAAATAAATATTGACACAATGTTTTCAGATGTGAGTCATCATAAAAGTATTCCCGTTTTGTTTGTTGACTTTGAAGTTCATCTTTTGGCAATAAGACTGAAACAGGCGGCAAAAATGTCTCCAGTATCGGCCCTTAGTCATATTGGTTCTAGGAACATAGGATGCAATATCAGGGAACTATATCAGGGCTGACAGCTTTTAACGGGGTGGTTAGAATTAGGGATAGGGGAGGGTTAAGGTTAGGCTATGGAACAGGGATTGCTAGGATTAGAGTTAGGGAAAGGGTTAAGGTTAGACTGTTGGATGAAGATGGTTAGGGTTAGCGAAGGGTTAATGTTAGACTGGGTCAGAGATAGCTAGGATGAGGGTTAAGGTTAGATTGTAGGATGAAGATGGTTAAGATTAGGGTTAGGGAAGGGTTAAGGTTAGACTTTAGGATGGAGATAGATAGGATTGGGGTTAGGGAAGGGTTAAGGTTAGATTGTAGGATAGAGATGGTTAGGATTAGGGTTAGGGAAGGGGTTAAGGTTAGACTGTGGGATGGAGATGGTTAGGATTAAGGTTAGGGGAATGTTAAGGTTAGACTGTAGGATGGAGATGGTTAGGATTAGGGTTAGTGAAGGGTTAAGGTTAGACTGTGGGCTGGAGATGATTAGTGTTAGTGAAGGGTTAAGGTTAGACTATGGGATGGAGATGGTTAGGATTTGGGTTAGGGAAGGGTTAAGGTTAGACTGTGGGATGGAGATGGTTAGGATTAGGGTTAGGGAAGGGTTTAGGATGGAGATGGGGATGGAGATGGTTAGGGAAGGGTTAAGGTTAGACTGTGGGATGACGATGGTTAGGGAAGGGTTAAGGTTAGACTGTGGGATGGAGATGGTTAGGGAAGGGTTAAGGTTAGACTGAGGGATGGAGATGGTTAGGGAAGTGTTAAGGTTAGACTGTGGGATGGAGATGGTTAGGGAAGGGTTAAGGTTAGACTGAGGGATGGATATGGTTAGGGAAGGGTTAAGGTTAGACTGTAGGATGGAGATGGTTAGGATTAAGGTTTGGTGAGAATTAAGGTTAGACTGTAGGATGGAGATGGTTAGGGAAGGGTTAAGGTTAGACTGTAGGATGGAGATGCTTAGGATTAGGGAAGGGTTAAGGTTAGACTGTAGGATGAAGATGCTTAGGATTAGGGAAGGGTTAAGGTTAGACTGTAGGATGGAGATGGTTAAGATTAGCTCAGATATGTGCAACTGCGCAGATCATGAAACCGGACGATTACGCAGTAATAAGGGGTTCCTCGGAGGTTGAGCACTGCGCACCTGGTACATCAGTGAGGTCACATGACACTCTAGGTCCAGCCCCGCCCTTACACTGCAGCGCGGGGAGAGATACAGGTGTTTCCCAGCAGAGGGATGGTAGCGGAGGGATGGTAGCGGAGGGGGCCCGGTGTGGCTCAGTGATTAGAAATGTCATTCATTCCTCAGGGCGGTCGGGGCGGCAGCTGCTGCAGCTCTATCACAGCTGGTCCCACAGCCTGAAGCCCGGTGACAATCACCAGAGTCATCTGTATCCTATGTCCATCCAGAGAAACAGCTCAGCCGCACTCTACAGGATCTGCAGGCAACACATAGGAATATACAGGCAACACATAGGAATATACAGGCAACACATAGCAATATACAGGTAATACATAGGAATATACAGGCAACACATAGGAATATACAGGTAATACATAGGAATATACAGGAAATACATAGGAATATACAGGTAATACATAGGAATATACAGGTAATACATAGGAATATACAGGCAACACATAGGAATATACAGGTAATACATAGGAATATACAGGCAACACATAGGAATATACAGGCAACACTTAGGAATATACAGGCAATACATAGGAATATACAGGCAACACATAGGAATATACAGGCAACACAGGAATATACAGGTAATACATAGGATATACAGGAAATACATAGGATATACAGGAAATACATAGGAATGTACAGGCAACACATAGGATATATAGGAAATACATAGGATATACAGGAAATATATAGGAATATACAGGTAATACATAGGATATACAGGCAATACATAGGAATATACAGGAAATACATAGGATATATAGGAAATACATAGGAATATACAGGAAATACATAGGAATATACAGGTAATACATAGGATATACAGGAAATACATAGGATATACAGGCAATACATAGGATATATAGGAAATACATAGGATATACAGGAAATATATAGGAATAATATACAGGTAATACATAGGATATACAAGCAATACATAGGAATATACAGGCAATACATAGGATATACAGAAAATACATAGGATATACAGAAAATACATAGGAATGTACAGGCAACACATAGGAATATACAGGAAATACATAGGAATATACAGGAAATACATAGGATATACAGGCGATACATAGGAATATACAGGCAACACATAGGAATATACAGGCAATACAGAGGAATATACAGGAAATACATAGGATATACAGGCAACACATAGGATATACAGGAAATACATAGGATATACAGAAAATACATAGGAATGTACAGGAAATACATAGGAATATACAGGCATAAGATATACAGGTAATACATAGGAATATACAGGCAATACATAGGAATATACAGGTAATACATAGGGATCTACAGGCAATACATAGGATATACAGAAAATACATAGGATATACAGAAAATACATAGGAATGTACAGGCAACACATAAGATATACAGGTAATACATAGGAATATACAGGAAATACATAGGAATGTACAGGCAACACCTAGGAATATACAGGTAATACATAGGAATATACAGGAAATGCATAGGAATATACAGGAAATACATAGGAATATACAGGCAACACATAGGAATATACAGGCACTACACAGGAATATACAGGAAATACATAGGAATATACAGGAAACACATAGGAATATACAGGCACTACATAGGAATATACAGGCAATACATAGGAATATACAGGCAATACATAGGAATATACAGGCACTACATAGGAATATACAGGCAATACATAGGAATATACAGAAAATACATAAGATATACAGAAAATACATAGGAATATACAGAAAATACATAAGATATACAGGAAATACATAGGAATATACAGGAAATACATAGGAATATACAGGAAATACATAGTATATACAGGCAACACATAGAAATATACAGGCAATACATAGGATATACAGACAATACATAGGATATACAGGCAATACATAGGGATATACAGACAATACATAGGAATATACAGTTAATAAATAAGATGTACAGGCAATACATAGGATATACAGGCAATACATAGGAATATACAGGCAATACATAGGAATATACAGGCAATACATAAGGAATGTTAAGTATGTAATGTAATGTATGTATGTTATGCATGTATGTATGTATGTATGTATGTATGTATGTATGTATGTTATGCATGTATGTATGTATGTATGTAATATATGTATAGGGGTAAGTATGTTATGTATGTATGTATGTATGTATGTATGTATGTATGTAATATATGTATGTATGTTATGCATGCATGTATGTATGTATGTATGTATGTATGTATGTATGTATGTAATATATGTATGTATAGGGGTAAGTATGTTATGTATGTATGTATGTATGTATGTATGTATGTATGTATGCAATATATGTATGTATAGGTGTAAGTATGTTATGTATGTTTGTAATGTATGTATGTATGTATGTATGTATGTATGTAATGTATGTAATATATGCATGTATAGGTGTTAGTATGTTATGTGTGTATGTACGTATAGGTGTATTGTATGTATGTATGTAATATATGTATGTATAGGTGTAAGTATGTCATGTATGTAATGTTATGTATGTATGTATGTATGTATGTATGTATGTATGTATGTATGTATGTATGTATAGGTGTAAGTATGTTATGTAGTATGTAATATATGTATGTATAGGTGTTATGTATGAATGTATGTATGTATGTATGTATGTATGTATGTATGAATGTATGTATGTATGTATGTATGTATGTATGTATGTATGTATGAATGTATGTATGTATGTATGTATGTATGTATGTATGTATGTATGTATGTATGTATGAATGTATGTATGTATGTATGTATGTATGAATGTATGTATGTATGTATGTATGTATGAATGTATGTATGTATGTATGTATGTATGAATGTATGTATGTATGTATGTATGTATGAATGTATGTATGTATGTATGTATGTATGAATGTATGTATGTATGTATGTATGTATGAATGTATGTATGTATGTATGTATGTATGAATGTATGTATGTATGTATGTATGTATGAATGTATGTATGTATGTATGTATGTATGAATGTATGTATGTATGTATGTATGTATGAATGTATGTATGTATGTATGTATGTATGAATGTATGTATGTATGTATGTATGTATGAATGTATGTATGTATGTATGTATGTATGAATGTATGTATGTATGTATGTATGTATGAATGTATGTATGTATGTATGTATGTATGAATGTATGTATGTATGTATGTATGTATGAATGTATGTATGTATGTATGTATGTATGAATGTATGTATGTATGTATGTATGTATGTATGTATGAATGTATGTATGTATGTATGTATGTATGTATGTATGTATGTATGTATGTATGTATGTATGTATGTATGTATGTATGTATGTATGTATGTATGTATGTATGTATGTATGTATGTATGTATGTATGTATGTATGTATGTATGTATGTATGTATGTATGTATGTATGTATGTATGTATGTATGTATGTATGTATGTATGTATGTATGTATGTATGTATGTATGTATGTATGTATGTATGTATGTATGTATGTATGTATGTATGTATGTATGTATGTATGTATGTATGTATGTATGTATGTATGTATGTATGTATGTATGTATGTATGTATGTATGTATGTATGTATGTATGTATGTATGTATGTATGTATGTATGTATGTATGTATGTATGTATGTATGTATGTATGTATGTATGTATGTATGTATGTATGTATCCTCAGACCCCTTGTGAGACCATATGCTGGTGCGGTTGGCCCTGGGTTCCTCCTAATGCAAGACAATGCTAGACCTCATGTGGCTGGAGTGTGTCAGCAGTTCCTGCAAGACGAAGGCATTGATGCTATGGACTGGCCCGCCCCTTCCCCAGACCTGAATCCAATTGAGCACATCTGGGACATCATGTCTCGCTCCATCCACCAACGCCACGTTGCACCACAGACTGTCCAGGAGTTGGCGGATGCTTTAGTCCAGGTCTGGGAGGAGATCCCTCAGGAGACCATCCACCATCTCATCAGGAGCATGCCCAGGCGTTGTAGGGAGGCCATACAGGCACGTGGAGGCCACACACACTACTGAGCCTCATTTTTACTTGTTTTAAGGATATTACATCAAAGTTGGATCAGCCTGTAGTGTGTTTTTCCACTTTAATTTTGAGGGTGACTCCAAATCCAGATCTTCATGTGTTAATAAATTTGATTTCCATTGATAATTTTTGTGCAATTTTGTCGTCAGCACATTCAGCTATGTAAAGAACAAAGTATTTAATAAGAGTATTTCATTCATTCAGATCCAGGATGTGTTATTTTAGTGTTCCCTTTATTTTTTTGAGCAGTGTATGTATGTATAAGTGTAAGTATGTTATGTATGTATGTATGTATGTATGTATGTATGTATGTATGTATGTATAAGTGTAAGTATGTTATGTATGTAATATATGTATGTATAGGTGTAAGTATGTATGTATCTCAGGGTTGAAGACTTTTAAAATCTTCCCTCTGAGAGATGGCATTAGTAATCTCCGCCCCTTGACTCTTAATTACTCGTTTTGGGGTTTAATATTGTTGTGGGCAGGGCCTGATGATGCCTTCCTGTCCCTAGTAACACTAGTATACTTGTAGGGGGTCAGAACTTCCGGGAGATTTGCCGGCTCTTCTGAGTTACCAGGAGAACTGCCCGAATTTTGGGAGTCTCCCAGACATTCCGGGAGAGTCGACAACCCTGATTTCCAGTCGTTATACATATGAGAATGCTATGGAAATATAATCAGTCGCCAGCCCTCAGTATACAGTTTATTGTATGTACATGTGCAGAACCTGTGTATTTTATTATTTAAACAGTTTATACAGTTTTACAAAGAGGGAGCATCAAATCTCTACCTGTACGTCACTGTCTGTAACTTATTACTAAAACTACAGATGAACATGGAGGTGCTGGTTTAGCTTCTCAGACACAGCAAAAATGTCAAATTCCGCAGAATGGTTTCTTTATATAACATTTTAGATATCGGCTTATTTATATAGCACCACAAATTGTCTGCATCACTTTACAGAGAATATTAGACATTCACATCAGTATTGGAGCTACTTATATTAGGGTTAATTTAGTCAGCAGTCAAATAACCTACCAGCGAATCGATATTCAGCACTCAAGGTAAGTAAAATATCCTAGACTTCAAATCCAGCAGCTGCCAGGGATGACCAATCCCCAAAAAACTAAAAGAAATAGTGGAATGGAAGCGCTAAGGATTGGTCTAAGAAAATGTTTCTTAATAACACCAATAAAAACAAAAATAAAAATATTCACTGTTGCAACATTGGGAATGTTGCAACAGTGAATATTTTTATTTTGGTTTTTATTGGTGTTATTAAGAAACATTTTCTTAGACCAATCCTTAGCGCTTCCATTCCACTAAATAACCTACCAGCCTGTTTTTGGAGTGTGGGAGGAAACCCACACAGACACAGGGAGAACATACAAACTGCACAGATAAGGCCTAGCACAGGAATTGAATTCGTGACCTGTGAGGCACAAGTTCTACTGTGCTGCCCTTAACTCCCTGAATCTTAGGAATCTTTATGTATGCAGTTTCTTATTCAAGGTTATACACATACACTGCTATCATAGGATTTATATAACTTTATTTAAATTCATAAATTCATTATCTGTATTTTCTTCAAAAGTATATGCCACCATCACATTCCATAGCAGAATCTACCTTACATACAAGAAGCCTTTTTATACTCTTATTATTCCTTTTTTTATTATTTTCCTCATAGAAATCTAATATCTTCACAATAACCCCAGAAATATCTCCGGATTTTATAACACGAGACGTGAGCATCTCCGTCTGAAGCCACCGTGGGTCCCAGGGCTCTGTGTTATGTGAAAATTGCATTGAACGCCCATATAAATAAACACATTTTATTTCATTTATGACCCCCAGTTGTCAGGGGGTTAAATCAGAATCTCTGAGAAATCGCTTGTCTTTATGTACAGGGCTTCTAAGGAAATATGCTTCATTTTCCACTCTTTAATGTACTTCTGAAAGCAGGATAGGACTTTTTATTGGACATTTAAAGTTTTATTGCTGAATGTAGAACCAGGAGATATGTCTTGGCACTAGAGGTTTGTATAACCCTTTCAATGGCTTTAAGAATATAGGAATGTGAATACCGAAAAGTAAAACCCAAACATCAGGACATCTCTGGCGTTAACTAAAAATCTGCACCCTCCGAGTATTTGCATGGATTACCATATACAATACAAGAGGACGCTTTAGGCCTGTTTCAGAGGTACGGCGCCCGCCGTATTTACGGAGGGCGGCAGCATAAGAACGACAGACATGCCGTTCTGCGCATGCGCCCGGCATATTTTGCCTGGCGTAATCCATGGCTCTGTGTTACGGAAGCTGGGCGAGGGAAGGGAGGGTAATTAGGAGGGGAGGGCTGGGTATAGTGTTTTACGCTCCTGTGTGAGCGTACTTAGACACAGTTACGCCGGCGAAAGTTAGGGTAGCCTTCAGCCGGCGTCAGTGTGTGTAAGCCTTTTGAGCCTAATTAAGAAGCTGCTGCTTTCTAGGCGCTTAAACATTTAGGAATGGATGAACTACGAATGCCTAGTGGTCTTTTATACGCAAGCTACATAGGATTTAGGAATGGGGATCCATTATGAGCGATCTTAAACCCCTCTCGTAATGAGATAAGTAAAGAGGGGCGTGACCAGTCCAACTTAAGAAGAGACTTAAGAAAAGTGGGCTGGGGTTGGCATTTAAATGGGGCAGACAGGGCGCAGTTTGATAAGTATGTGCGTACTTTAGCAACTTAAGAAGAGACATACGCACAGGAAGATAAGCCAGCCAATGACCATTGAAGTCGGTTGAGAATCAGAAAGACAGCGTGTCTGGAGAGTTGATTTGCAACTTAGGTGCGTGGAATTGTGAATCCGTTCCTTCTTATCTTCTTCTTAACTGTGAATCAGGTCAGGGCGGATTGGCCATAGGACTTACCCGGTAGGCTGGTGGCCTCTGGAGTCCACTCAACAGCTCCTATTTTGTTTCAAGAAGAATAGGATGCTGTCTATTATGGCTGGTGGTTGCTAAAATAAAGTCTGTAAAGAACAGAGATCATTAGAATGTTGTATGTATTGGGTGGTGGTCACTAAGATGCTGTATGTTTCAGGCAATGGACAGTAGAATGCTGTATGTATTGGGTAATGGTAACTAGGATTCTGTGTGTTTTGGGTGGTGGTCACTAGGATGCTGTATGTATTGGGCAATGGTAACTAGGATGCTGTGTGTTTTGGGTGGTGGTCACTAGGATGCTGTATGTATTGGTTGGTGGTTACTAAGATGCTGTATGTATTAGGTGATGGTCACTAGGATGCTGTATGTATTGGGTGGTGGTCACTAAGATGCTGTATGTATTAGGTGATGGTTACTAGGATGCTGTATGTATTAGGTGATGGTTACTAGGATGCTGTATGTATTGGGTGGTGGTCACTAAGATGCTGTATATATTGGGTGTTGGTCACTAGGCTGCTGTATGTATTGGGTGGTGGTCACTAGGCTGCTGTATGTATTTTGGTGGTGTCTGCACCTCCTGATTCATAGACTGTTATTTTGTTCATTTCCTGTATGCACCCGTCCTTTATTAAACCCGCTCACTTCCAATTCAAGCCATCTCCATCGTATCTATCTCTGACACCCGGGACAGATCCCAAACCCCCCTTGAACGTGACACTAGGATGCTGTGTGTATTGAGTGGTGGTCACTAAGGTGCTGTATGTATTGGGTGATGGTCACTAGGATGCTGTATATATTTTGTGGGGGTCACTAAGATGCTGTATGTATTGGTTGGTGGTCACTAAGATGCTGTATGTATTGGGTGGTGGTCACTAGGCTGCTGTATGTATTGGTTGGTGATCACTAGGATGCTGTATGTATTTTGGTGGTCACTAGGATGCTGTATGTATTGGGTGGTGGTCACTAGGATGCTGTATGTATTGGATGGTGGTCACTAGTATGCTGTATGTATTGGTTGGTGGTTACTAGGATGCTGCATTTGTTAGGTTGTAGTCACTTGGGTGGCAGTAATTACGTGCATTGCATAGAGGTCACTATAAATCTCTTTATTGGATTGTGAAATATTAGTCAGTAGATGTTGTCTTTGTTTGAAACTCCTTTATATAACACACCTAATTGGCAATACATAACCCTGCCCCCATATCATGTATTCTGCACTGCTTTTATGATATATTTCTTTATTCTGTACTAATCCAGTTTACATATTTTTTTGACTCCGCCAATAACGATCTCGTCCACGTGTGGCCTCTTGCAGATTTTTTTTCAGGGCCGCTTTAAGTTACCAATCCGCTCCTGAATCAGGTTCTTTGGCCAAATCCTGAAGTTTTCAGGACACACAATGGCTCAAAACCACAATTACCAGTGTTTGGAATTAGAAGGGGCTCCCATGGATTATACATCTACTTGTTTACAGTTATAAAACGTAACATTAATGTGTTTCGAAGATTTGGGGCCGTATTCAGAGATCCGCTTTTTAAAAGTACGCAATTATACGCCCTTGATGTTTTGCGGATTCCTTCGCTGTCCTTTGATTACCGCACACGCTAATGACACGTATCCGTCTTTTCTTCCGCAACCTCATGAGTTGTTTTTGTGTCTCTCTGGTGAACGTCGGCTAATTTATGTGTCTCTGAGTTTGAGAAGTTCCAGTTTTGATTCCCTCAAGCAAAACAACCCTTCACAACGCTGTCCCCTCTGCGTAATTACCATTCTAATTAATTTCCAGTCACGGTGGGAAATGGAAGGGACAGATCAATTGACGGATAGAAATGTCACTTCCCACAGTTGCAGCTGAGTCTTGCGGCTGAATCCCTCCCGGTGGCCTTTGGGGATTAGTCTTTGTGTCGATGTTGTTGTGTTCCTCTCTCTCTCTGTTTGGTTCATTCTGTTCCGATTCGTGTTTTGATCAAGCTATTAAATAACCGCAATGTAATTGAACCTGACATCAGCATCAAAACACAGGACCTCAGACAATTCTCTGGCTGACGCTGTGTGATGAGTCCGCTGCATGTTTAAGGTCACCAGAACATGCCTGGAACAGACAGATCTCTAACAGCAGCCATACACCTCAACCAATGGCCCTCTCCCTGGGGACAACCAGAGCAGCTCTACATGTCCTTCCGCTTCTAGAGGTGACAACATGGATCTGTCTATCTCATATCTATCTGTCTATCTCATATCTATCTGTCTATCTCATATCTATCTATCTCATATCTATCTATCTATCTCATATCTATCTATCTATCTATCTATCTATCTATCTATCTATCTATCTATCTATCTATCTCATATCTATCTATCTATCTATCTATCTATCTATCT
>WWET01005733.1:9470-21177 GCA_011038615.1 Limnodynastes dumerilii
CTCCTGACCTACAGAGCATCAGAACATTACTTGAGGAGTTAAAAGAAAGAAGAGTCTCAATTGGTCTGTTGTCGCACAATGGTTAGTGCTTTTTTCTTTCATTTCAAGTACATTAATAATTCATATAATGCTATAAGATTGTTGTTTTATTATAAATTCATATTACAATAAATAAGCAATTTAAACAAATGTAATTTTAAATCTGCATTGAATCATATATCAGTTTATTATCCTTTAGTAATAAAGCTCTAATGTACTGTTCATCACTAATATAAAAGTGATTGTGGGCCGTATTCAGAGATCCGCTTCCAGATCGGTCCGCAATTATACGCACGCACGAAGCAGGCCAAACCCCCTCACATCCATGACACTCCCCTCTCTCGGCCGTGCTCTCGGAGACTTCCACCTCCTTAGACCACCTGAAACTTTCCTTGTGCAGTATTTTTAGGTACGTTTCAACTGCGCATGCGTAGTAACTTTATTTACGCAATAAACGTTGAATATACACACAGAAGTGCCTCACGGACGGACCTGTGAATCGCACGTGGGTACATACGTCCGGATATGCGACGCAAAAATATACACAGGACTCACCGTGAAAACGGATCTCTGAATCAGGCCCTGTATCTCTAAAATGCATGTATCTATTGCTGATGAATTCATCTCAAAGGAAATCTTAACAATACAAAATCAATGTTAAGTGAAAACATCCGGCCAATACTGTACCTATCAGGTGCAATATTATATGTACAAACCTGAAACAGATATACAAATTGTGACAAAAATGGATATTAGCCCCACCTCTCCTATCGGTAGGAGTCTCCAGCAGGAAAAGGTGCTTTTAAAAATGGAGACAGTCGAAAGCTTATTTTTGCCAGTAGTAAATTCACTAGTATAGTGAAATAGAGTAGGTAGCGCTAATTTTTGTAATTGCCCAAACCTCTTTCCAAAGCTTAATTACTATTTGTAAAAAGAAAACACATAAATATATAGATATTTGTGAAGTATAGCGGTGTACAAATACTGTATTTAGGTTATTTAAAAAAAAAAAAAAAGTCTGTGCTTCTGATGGGACTGTGAGTAGTTACACTTCAGTGGAAAGAATGTTACAGTTGTTTAAATGTCTTGGGTAAAAGGAAAGAAAAACACAGTTCATCACCGCAGTGGAAACAAGATTGCAGCTTTTTTCAGTGTCTAACGAAAAAAAGAAGGTTTAAACACAGCTAACCGCTCAGTAGAAGTAGATCGTTGTCCTATGTGGTGTCAGTAGCAAGTTGTTCACTCGAGTTGTTAGCAGTGGTGAGGGGTAGCTGGAAACTGTTCCACAATAGCGTGTGGATACGTTCTTTGAAGATCCTCACTAGTGTAGTTATCAACGGTGAGGGGTGGCTGGAAACTGTCACGTTGGAGCAGATTTCTGTTACTCCGAATTTTCAGCTTGTTTTAAAGTTGAGTGCTTTGTAGGTTCAGCTCTGCGGCTGCAGCGTCTTATGTAGATTTCTCACACTGGTGTCTCTCTCTGTCCCTCCGATAGTTGTGGACGGTCCTATCCTCCCGGGTACCTCGGTGGGAATCTTGCCCTCAGAATAGATTCGTCATGGTGAGGGGGGGGGCATTTGCAGGCGGGAAACAGCAATAAGAGAACAAGAAAAAGAGAGACAACCTTGTGTGTACCGTTAAATAAGATTTATGATGGAGTGTGTCAGAATCTTTAAAAAATTCCTTAAGCTTAAGGAGTCTCTGTAGCTCACCACGACGAATCTATCCTGAGGGCAAGATACCCGCCGTGGTACCCGGGAGGAGGGGACAGAGAGAGACACCAGTGTAAGAGCTGAACCTACAAAGCACTCAACTTTAAAACAAGCTGTAGTGTGTGCTGCCATAATCTGTAATTGCCACATGCTGAGCGCTAGAGATTACCTTTATATACAGAAAGCTCAATTTTGGCTGTCCTTATTTTGGAAAGGCAGCCACTTACCCATTAATTTTCGGAAGCCGCTGCCCGCTGGACCTGTCACATCCACCACCCTCTGCAGACCCCACAGGAGAGGTGAGTAAGCTTTCCAGGGACTTTTAGGGTTAGGCTCTGGGGAAGCATTAGGCTGTAGGAAGAGGAGTCTTAGGGTTAGGCTGCAGGCTAGGGAGTTTTAGGGTTAGGCTGCGGGGAAGGGAGGGTTAGGGTAATGAAAGAGGAGGGTTAGGATAAGGGTTGGGAATGGAATTATACACACCTTTCAGCACAGCGTCTTCAGTTTGCAGAGGATCACTTGCTTTGCCCCTTCAAGGCAAAAGCATTCAGTTTCCCAGCCAGTTCCAAACTGGCAGGGATACCACAGCCCTTTTAGAAAAGGGCCGTTCTCAGCGGGGACCTACACCCTCTCCTACCTAGGGAAAGGTAAGTTTCCAAAGAGTCTACAGACACAGACTGCTGACAGTGTTAAATCCCAACTCAGCCTTTCCCACAGCATGCACACACATATATACCACATAGATGCAATTGGTTTGTAGGAGGAGGTTAAAGGGGCCGATAGTGGTTGTGGGCAGGTTGACTGATGCCAGCTAGCTGGCCAGTGATTAGAGAGTGAATCTAGCCAGAGCTAGGTAGTTGAACTTGCCGCCATCAGGGCCACTTGAAAGTGGGCCTAAACATCTAATTCCATATCTTTTGATGGAAGCTCAGCATACCCATAAAGATCTGGGTGAGGACCAGGCTGGTAACTATTAGCATCTGAAAGCTGCTATCTTTACACAGTTTGTAGTCACCAATGCTGGCGAAGCTCAGTGGTATCAAGTCAAAATATTAGCCGGTTCATGCTTATCTTTCTGGACTTTCTAAGATCTTTATAAAATTATTGCAGCACGAATAGTCTAGATTATTGAGATTCTGGCTAGGTGGGTACTGCAGGTAAATCCTCAGACATATGAGGAATTTGACGCTGTAGTAGAAGGATACAAAGCATTGCAGAATTTGTTTCCCTCCCTAAAGTTCTTGCCACACAAAGCCTGGTATACCGAATTGGGGCAGCGCATTGTTGAGAAAACTTTGCCTGACCAGAAGGCAACCAAACTTGCTCTGGGGCCATATGCGTCAATCATAGAGCCTGGACACGTACAGTCACAATTCCTAAGGTTAATTTAACCTATGGACTGTTCCCTGGTACACACACATCCAAACTTTCCAAGCTTGTCTACTATGGGCAAATCTTGTTTGCTCCACATACCTTTTTTAGTGAACCACCATCTGGTGCTGGCTCTAGCAGACTTGAATAGTGAACTGACCTTGGTTTCCATCTTAACATTGCCACATGGTCTGGCTCACAAACTGCCCAAAGTAAGGGGCCTCTGTGTACACGGGACAGCCACTGAATATGAAAGAACTCTCCTTGTTAAGAGAGAGAATTGCCATATGCTGCTACAAAACTTGGACCAGAGTGCATTTCAGGAAAAATGGCTCTGTACCAAAAATTAAATGAGTCCATCAAAAAATAGAACCCTCCTAATTGATTTGGTATCTGATTGCATTAATCACCCTTCTGAATGAAGCTGGTCGCAGTACTCAGTTGTGCTCAGATCTAATTCTCCATATTTGGTAAAGGTACAAAGAGATATACAATGTATTTGGGTGTACCTTCCGGTTTGCATCAGTCCCAACGTTTATTCTTAACTAGCCGAAGTGCTCAGCATTGCCCGAGTTTAAATCTTCAAGTTATTAATTCAGTGAGTTGGATTTAGCTGTCACGTTTTTGAAAATACTAAACAGCTTGACAATGTGCACAATTTTTGTTAATAACATTTAATCTTATTTAACGACATTCAAAATAAGCTCTGCCCTCTTCTGGCCAAACTACACCCACAATTGACCTTATTTGTTTAAACCATCCCTTTTGTGGTCTGCAAATTAGGACAGTTCCTCCTAAATCATGATGTGATGTCATCCAAATCTATCCAGTAGAAGACTCAGAACAGGCTCCCTTTGTTAAAGTTATGCCCAGCCTACACCAATGGGAGTTTCTACTGGGACCCCAACCCCCCTAATGTGTCTTATGGAGCCAATATTACCACTCTGTGGTTTTCTTCCTTATCCATCATTCATCTGTCACCAATCAGCTTAGCAACCCCGAAAACTATGGATTTGACACTAATGTCTGTCATTTTCCATTATTTTTACATGTCATCCCCTTCCCATCCCCACCCCTAGGGGTGCTAGGGGTGTCTTTCCCCCACAATATTTTTTTCCAGATTGTAAGTCATATGTATACCAAGTTTGGTGTAAATTGCTCCAGGCATTCCAGACTTATGCTGGAACATACATACATACATACATTTTTATATTTTTCACTCCTTCTGCTGATGGGGGCTGAACTTGGACTTAAATGGCATCGGGAGTGCCATTTCAGAGACCCTGAAAACTATGGATTCAACAGTAATATCGGTCGTTTTTGATGATTTTTACATGTCACCCCCCTCCCACCCCTAGGGGTGCTAGGGGTGTCTTACCCCACAGTATTTTTTGCCAGATTGTAAGTCATATGTGTACCAGAGTTATGCTGAAACATACAAACATACATCCATTTTTATATATAGATAAAATACTGTTAGATGTATATCTGTTATTTCGTTGGGCTTTCATCAGACATTTCTTCTATCAGTTATTACTATTGTGTATTTTTTTGATTACTGTTTTATTTCCCAAACAACAGCTATAGGAAAAAGTTTTTTTCTAAACCTACTCCTGCTACTGACTGCAGAAAATAACAGACAATCTGGAGAAGACCAAAGACACAGAAAAATTAAACTACCAAAGGTAAAATTAATGTAATGGGGTTCAGAGTATTTAAAGTTTGGAACTAGTTATATAGCCAGGTCTGGTTTATTTACATCCACACTAATTAACACATTCAATAAAGCCTTAATATAAAGTTTCATTGTTAATTAGAATTTTTTGTTCCTTGTAGTGAACTATATTTCTTTTAGAGGGATACTACTCCCTGGAAGTATCATACCCAGAGTCGCGGCATGCTACTGAAGATCTATAGCAGGTGGACCACTGCTCTGCATCTGAGGTTGAAGCTGCCGGAGAGTAGTAGCAGTGTAAGGTAGTTGTGGATGACTCATTCATCCATGATTGTCTCACATCTGTAATTGACACCTTAGTTCTGTCGTTACTTGTGGCAAGCTGAGAGATGACGGCTTTGACTCAAGCCTGAGGAACTACAGCATTAAACTGTCAGCAGAAGCTGTTTATAAACAGAGATAAGTGCACAACTGTATGATCAGTGCATGCTCATTGGCGGATGGAGGAGGAAGCTTTAAAGTAAGATTTTTCCCCAGGCCCACCAAATGCTAAGAACGGCCCTGTCTGAAGATGTTAAAAACTATGAAGAGGTTGGATAATGTGAATCAAAAGCATGTCTCATATGGTTGAAATCAATTGTGCAATAGGGCTGAAGACACTACGGTAGTCTTGGTTTGCTTTGAACCAGTGATATAAGTGTTGGCAGGGGCTAGAATGTGCAATATATGATTTTATTTAAGGGAGATATATTTATGTAGGGTTGTGAGGTATTTGAAGCATGGCTATCAGTAAGTGAGATTCATTGTATGAGCATCTTTAGCCATGATATATGCTAAATAAATTCATAAATTCAAACTTAATTAACTATAGTGAGTAGTTCTCCCCAAGAACAGTCACATAATTTCTAGACGACTTCTCACTGAGTGTCACGTGCAGAGCTAGGACACTTCATTAGGTCCTTTTCATTATAAACACAGTGCACTTTAACAAGGCTATAGGGCATTAACATTGGATTATGTGTTCCACTGTGTTGGGGTATAATTATTTATTCGGTTATTCAACATTTGTTTCTTTAAAAATTGTTAACATGTTTAAATGTAAGAAAAACCTTTCTTTTTATATAGGACATTGCAGAAGGTTTTACTATCAAAATGGTGAAAGACGAGCATTTTCATGAGTTACCAGAGGTGGTAAGTACACATTCAAATGACCAATTTTTCTATCGACTCAAAGAGGTGTTTCTTACAATAGACAAAACAGTAGCCATTTTTACTTCCCAGAGAAAGTCCAACTTGGAAACATAATTAGGGGTCCATTTACTGATCCTTCATGCTTCTTAAAAATCACAAAAACAGACGTTTGGATTTTTACTAAAGAAACCATTAAATCTCTTGTTTAACCTAGCAGCAAAGGTAGAGAAATAATTTTCCCTCCAATGCATGTTAGTCTGTCCTCTTGTTTCTCAATGGCCTATGAGTGTAGCACCTATTTTACCTACCTGTTTTCTTGTTAAAGCAGTGGCACAACCCATTTGTACAGTATAAAACCTCTTGTTTTTATGTTGTTATGCTCACAATGATTTGCCACAACAACAGTAACACTATGCTAACTCTATTATACCCCATTCACATCGCCCCCAAAACCCAGGTTATTGGCAAGGCAAGCCGAAACAACCCAAGTCAAGACACAGAGTGAAAGAGTCTGGGTGTCTCTACCCTGGTCTAATGACCCAGTAATAGGACCCGGGACAAAACAAGGGGTATTCCCGAGTCCAACTCGGGTAGGGGTACAGTGTGAAAGGTGTTGTCCGGGTAGAAACTTCTTGATTGGTGTAATTTGTTTACTATTGCCCTGACAACAAGCAAGCCAGAGCAATAGTAAACAAATTAAAAAGTGTGAAGACAATTTTCCCGGGTCTGCCCTACAATGTGAAACAGGGTCTGTACCCCTGGGATCATCTGGTGAAATAGCAATATCCCGGGATCACAGACCTGGGATATTGTTGCGGTTTTGATGTTTAAGGCGTATTATAGAGATTTTGCATTGAATTGTTTCAAAACAGATGGTTAAAAATTCTGCCTTTGAATAATGAATAAGCCTATGAATAATAATGCTTGTCACTTACAACTATAATGGTTTTAAGTACTTGCGTTCATAAAGTTATTTTTTGGGGAAAAAAATATGGAACATCATTTATTATACAATATAATTATAAACACCAGATTATGGAGAGTATATTTAGGTAGAACTGGAATTTCCAGGGAGAGAAAATAGTAGCAGAAAGAGGGAAGTAGTAATGCCACTTTAGAGGTCAAGAACGATGATATTATACTCACAATGAGCTAATAGGAATCAGGCATATAAAAGTGCAGATGAGTTCTGAAGAATATCAGCAAACTTCACACAGGCACAAATGATAAAGAAATAGCTTCTCCAGGCACCAGCCAACGCGTTTCGATTTTAAGTCTATGGTCTGTGCTGAAATAGGAAAGCAGACTTCTGAAGGAAGGAAGGGAGAGGAAGGAGGAAAAGGAAGAAGAAAATGGAAGAAAGGTGAGAAGCAGAAAAGAGACTTAGTATAGCCTTGAGAAAGATTGACTTACAATCGAAACGCTTTGACTGGTGCCTGGAGAAGCTATATCTTTATCATTTGTGCCTGTGTGAAGTTTGCTGATATTCTTCAGAACTCATCTGCACTTTTATATGCCTGAATCCTATTAGCTCATTGTGAGTATAATATCATTGTTCTTCTTTTTACCCAAATAAATTGAATTCCACTATTAGGTGCTTTTTGTATTTCTTTTGTCATCCCTACTTATCCGTGTGGAACGCATGCACGGCAATGAGGACAAGGCTTGACACACTTAGCGGGACATTGGGACCGACTGCCAGAGTTTTCACCACGAGACGGAGAACTCTTCTCTGCATATATACTCTGCAGTTACTCCTACCCATCGGTTTGAGTAGAAATGTTTTTCCCGGAGCCTCATACATCCAAGGACTTATCGGTACAGTGCCTGCAGGACTAGAAAACCACTAACCGTAAGCCCGTTCCGGTGATACAAGCCGTTTGTTTCTCTGTGATTGCATACCCCTACTGCTTGCCATCAACAGTACTATACCACTTGTGCTTCTGTACCAGTGTTATCAGTGGGTTCATACAGATAGCGCTATTGTTCCAGATATTATTTTTGTCTATAGAAAAGTTACCAGACCTGAACCACACCACCAACAAGCACCCGGGATCCCCAAATACATTTGAGCTAGCTGATCAGGGCAACGATACCAATAAAAGAAGACCTTGTAATGCTTTTCCTGTATCTATAATCTAGTGGAACTCAATTGGTTGTATTGGTATATTTTCGTTCAAAGCTGCTCCGTGTCCTGCCTCTGCAGCTCATGATTCCAGAGTCTAGTATAACGAGGTAGAGGATCATAGTCAGAATTTTATAAATCTGACTTACAGTGTGTCTAGGGTAGTGGGTTATTCAATTCAAATGGCCTGCTCACACCCCCAAGTAGATTTTGTGCTATTGTCAAGCAAATGTAAGCATTGAACCATTGTACCACCTCTTAAGAAAGAAAGGGTAGAGGGAGAGGCACCAGAAGATAAATCAGGGTAATAGAATGGGGGGGTCATAGGCAAGGCAGAAACTGAGATAAGTGGACGTCATCTTAGATTTGCTCGGCAACTGTGCATGGGGTGAATTAAAGACGGGAGTCTTATTGTACCGCATCTGGGGGACACTGCTTCAATTTCTATCAATTGCTTGGAAAAGGGGGTCTAGTCCAATAGAGAATTCTAGACAAAACAACCATGGAGGCCTGCTTGTGAGTGCTTGCGATGCAGGATATTGCAACTGAATCTCAGTGGTTTACCTGCCCATATAAATCCCTGATCTAGTGCCTGCAGTGATGTTAAGTAGTATGCAACAATGCATATCGGGGCAGTTTGCAAATAATAAAGTGATTGTGAAGGACAGTAATTTTTGTTATATTAATTCTCCCCAACCAGGAAAAACCTTTATGTCTCCATTTCTTAAGCAATATTGAGACATGTGTTGATGGGTAAGAACCTTTACTGGAAAAAGATAGAAAGGTAGTGGGGTAGGAGAATGCCAAGAAGTAGTTGAAAAGTGGACCAGAAAATGGATGATAACGATTTCAGAGTATTAAAAAGACTGGGATAGAAAGGTTGAGGGCAAAGGACTTGGTGTAATTGAAATTAAAGAGGGAGCCAAATTTGTTAAATTCTATCATAAGTCTAGGGAGGGAAACTAAAGGATGAGTGGTATTTTATGTTCCACTACACTTACCATGACTCTGGTGGTGTTTGGATCCTTCCTGACTGTATGAGCTAGGGCCACCATGCATAGGACAAAGACCATAAGGGAGAGGATAGCCCTGGTAGGTGCCATTGCCTATCTGAAAGTATCTGACAGGGAGCCCATGGTGCTTTATAGAGGGCCGGAATACACTGTGAGCATATTGGGCCTAGGCCAAGATTTTTCAGAACTACTGCCAAAAAGGTCTAGTCCACGCTGTCATATGCTGTCATATGCTTTTCAGCATCGGTAGTGAGGAGCACTTCAAGCATTGTATGAGATCGATGTTATCATGGGCTGGTCTTCATAAATCAGTGTGTGTAGTAG
Organism: Limnodynastes dumerilii; assembly: GCA_011038615.1. NCBI lineage: Eukaryota > Metazoa > Chordata > Amphibia > Anura > Limnodynastidae > Limnodynastes > Limnodynastes dumerilii. The sequence continues at coordinate 18,918 of WWET01005733.1, forward strand.
AGGTTTGAGATGGTTGGCGATCATTTTGACAAAGAGTTTTATATCTGTATTGAGCAGGTAGATAGGGCAATAGCTCATGCAGAGGGATGATATTTATGTGAGCTTTAAGTGACTTACAGGAGAATGGGGTGCTGTTTGAGATCTTATTAAGTGCCTTAAGGAGAAGAGCTTAAAGTTTAGCAACAAGGGTCTTCTAATAGCTTAAGGTAAATCAATCAGGATTGGGTCTTTTGCCCAAGGTGGTCGACTTGACTGCACTTTCGAATTATCCAATAGTAAAGGGGGCCTCAAGGGTTTCGTGTTTCGTGTTCTGAGTCACTTAGCATCAGGAATTCACATTCTCAGTGAGTTGGTGGTAGACACCCTAGGAGGATTTGTAGCGTGTTTTCAGATCTTTTTCATGGTTACAATTATGTGTAATGTAGTCTGTGATACTGTAGCTGCTTTAATTTGCTTTTACAGGACACATCTTGTATCAAAGTTTAATTAAAGTTCCAGGAGAAGTTTTTGTTCTTCGATTGGGGGATAAGTAGAGATAGGTATATTGGAGCATGCTCTAACCATGTTATCAGACCTATCCTGATGCCTCTAAGTAAATGAAGGTGTCTGGGAGATAGGAAGAGTTAGTCAAGTTGGCAGTAGGATGAATGGAGCTGAGAGAATAAGGTAAAGTCTCGTCTGAGGGATGCAACAGTCATGCATCGGTCATTTGAAAATTGTGGAAGAGACATGTCGGTCATAGGGGCTTTGGACCTTGGTAACATAGGAAAGGACAAGGCCTTGGAACTAGCATGACAATAATGTAAGGTTGGGTACCAACGGTGCACGTCATCTTAAGTACTATGAAGTAACAACTTAACTAGAATTGCAAGGTTACCCAAGGATTGGCTGTGAGGAAGTCTCCTAGAGCAGTGACAGGGCAGAGATCTTCACAAACCATGCCAATGGGCATAGAAGGGGGGGTGTGGCCAAATGCCAGGTCCCTAGGAAGTTGAGAAGGTCTCACTCTTGCTCATATATGACAGTAACCACCTTGAGAGGGGCAGCTTGTTGTGGGAATTGAAGATCAGAGATAGTGGATGTGGATGTGAATGTGCAGCAGAAGTTAGGCTGCCTCAGTGCACTACATAGTAAAAAAAATGTGTTTTTCTGTGGTATGTTTTTATTGAAGTATAACAACATCAAAATAATTGTACATACATCCTGGTGACAAAATATTACATCTGCAAAAGTACAACTGTTACGTTGCCATAGACATGGAAATGGGTACAATACAAAAATTGGAACATAACAGAAACATTTCCAATGAAAGTCTCTCAGGTTGTAGTGGCCTATCTTTCTACTTCTTTATTAGTTAATTTTTGTTTTTATGTAATAGAATAAAGTATTTTTTTTTATCTCAAAGACAGTTTCTCAATGGGCTTGGTACTTAAAACTGTTTGACGGGGTAGGTCTTCCCATACGTTAGTCAGAAGTATGAAAGGTTCACAGAGTAACATAAAAATTTATATTATGGATGGATTTAAGTCTGTTATCAGACTGCTGCAAACTCCTCACATGTGGACTAACAGACTTTCGTGTGTATGGAACATGTATGGAGGTCCCATAGTAGACATATCATGTAAATATTTGGCACCAGCACAAACTTCTTAAAACTCTATTACCAGGGCCGGCGCTACCATTAGGCGATCTTAGACGATCGCCTAGAGCGCCGGGCCCGGTGGGGGAAGGGGGCGGGAAAAGCAGCCCCTAGCCCCCCCAGGTTTAACTCTGCTGCTGCGCTGCAGTGATTAAAGGGGGTGACAGAGAGATGAGGCTCAGTCACCCCCTTTACTCACCTCAGCATAACAGCAGAGTCAAGGAGCTGCCTCTCCTCCGCAGCATCTCCTCCCTCTCTGATCAATGACGCTGGCATGACCCCAAGGTCGCGTTGCGTCATTCTTCAGGCAGAGAGCGCGTGCCGCGGAGGAGTTAGGCTCCGTGACAGCAGGTAAGTGATTGGTGGGGGCCTAGTGAGGTCCTGCAATATATGATTAAAACTAGGGAGGGGGGCCTGCAATATATAGAAACATAGAAAGTGACAGCAGATAAGAGCCACATGGCCCATCTAGTCTGCCCATTTGTTTATTGAAAACTATACTGACCCTAGAACATATTTACCCTCAATTTGGTTTACAATTTAGGATACCCTTATATTTATCCCAAGCATTTTTAAATTGTTCTACTGTATTGGCCTCACACACCTACGATGGGAGACAAA
>WWET01005733.1:21839-32686 GCA_011038615.1 Limnodynastes dumerilii
GGGGTGACAGTCCAAACTTCGCCTAGGGTGCCCAGGGACCTAGCACCGGCCCTGTCTATTACTAGTCATGACCACATGACTGCAAACAATAAAAAATGAGAAACAAATAGAGAAAAACAGCGCTGTACTTGGGATAAAGATAAATTAAGAGAAAAAACTAATGTGATGACTGATAGCAACACCAGTGTATATATATAAATATTTATTAATAAAACTGGGAGTAAAAGTAAAAGTAAATATCCACAAAATCATTTAACAAAGACAGTAAACTATCATCAGGACACCGCTAAGCAGATGATACTCAGAAAGCCAATGTATATAATGAATAAATCATAGACATTAATATAAACAGTAGCTGGTAAAGCACGTGCAGGAATTGTACAGGAGAAACAGTAGAGGTTACCCAAACTTGCAGGGAGTCCAGTCCTCTTGTCAAATATAGTATCTCCTGGTTAGAGTAAACAGTATCGGGTGGCCAGCCCTAAGCTGTATCTCAATTTATGCAGACTCCACAGGATGGCAAGAAATGTTGAGGAACAAGAGTCAATACTGCCAGGACAAGATGATAGGTACCGGACCCGACATCCAGCTCGGAAGACGACCGTCACGGTACGTACCACACGGCGGGAGACAGCGGCTCCGGCACACACAGGCAGAAGCCCGGGTAAGTCCTCTATGGCAGTTGAATAGGGGCTCCAACAACAGGTAAGCAAGGAGAGTGCAGGCACGTGTCTTTCTGAGTACAAAGCGGGTCACGTAGCAACGCGTTTCGTGATGTCACGGTCACTTCATCAGGCTATTTCAGCAGGTGTAATCGCTCCTCCTTTATAGTGGAGCTTAATTAAAGGTGCACCTGCATTATTAGTGTGGATATAGCGGCACAGAAGCAGCATACAGAAAGGGAATAACAAATATACATGGATAAATCAATAGGTAAGTATAAGTAAAAAAAAACATGATAATAAATAAAAATACAAAAATACACACTGGTGTTGCGCAATGACTGATCCACCTCTATGATAGATATTGCTATATTGCTATCTTCTATAATATACACCATCTATCGGTCTTACTACTAGACCACAATAAGATTTCTAAGTTGTGAAAAGCAGCACATATATTAAAAGCAGCACATATATTAAAACATCGGATTACACACAAATACTCCACAGAAAATATCCTCATATACATATAAAAATCAGGATAGTTTTATGTCTCTATACTTTATAATTCGATACAAGCAAAATAAAACTTAAACTGACAACATGCACAGATAATAACCAATTATATATAGATGTATACATCAAGAGAGGTGTCTATACCTCATCAAAGGGGATTCGTCCTTAGACCTAGGACAAAATTGAGTGGCATAGTATGTGATATTGACAACATATGTATAAACGACCATGTTATGGCCATAATTCAAAAGTAAATAGATACATGTATATACATCCATATACTTTTGGTAATTACCCACAAATCTGATGACAATTAAATATGGGATATGTGGTATGAAGAATGTATAAAGAGAAAATCTGAGGAATAGCTATATCTAAAAATAAAAATAAAGATAAATATGAAAACAAAAACAAATAAATTACAGTCAAAGGGACTATAAGATATGGGAAATATCGTCCTACCGCAAGGGGAGAAGACAGTGGACATTAGCCTCAGAAACCAAGTGAGGAAAATTCAAGGGCCTCATTCAGTACCTCAGGCATCAGGGAACATAAATTAAAGATCCATATCATCTCCTGACGACATAGAGATTAAAATCTGTCTCCCCCCCCTCTGCTTGGGCTCAACAACCTCTATCACCATAACCTGGAGACCATCCGGATTACCACCATGGACTAAATCAAAGTGTTTAGATACACAGTGGGTGGAGCATCTATTAAGAATATTCCTGCGGTTCTCACGGAATCTATCCCTTAAAGGTCGTATAGTGCGCCCCACATACTGTAGGGCGCAGGGACCCTGAAGGAGGTAGATTACGTAACTCGAGCCGCAATTGGCAAAAGATCGAAGCTCAAATTTTTGACCAGTAACAGAGGATTGAAAAGAGTTTGTCTTATAAAGGATATATTTACAAGTGAGGCAACGCGACCCACCACATTTGAAACATCCCAAAGGTTTAGGCGGTAACCACTGCAGAGCTCCCGATACAGACGGGGTTCTTCTTATTAACAGCTGCGTTTATTGTGGATGTGGAGCGCCGATTAATATATACATTTTTTACTGTTTCTTTAAACAATAAAAAATGGCCACCTTAAAAGTATAGCTATATACCCCTAGTTATATATATGAACTAATAATTCTATAATCAAGCTGCAGCTTTACTTCTGCTTTTCTTGTGACAATGGACAGGATCCAGAGTTTGGAAATAAGAGGAAATCAGATGGAAATTTACACCTGGGCAAAACCAAGTTCAGTTGCAGAAAAGGCAAATTTGAGAGGTGATGTTTCCTAGTCCAAGTCTAAATCACAGTTTAAAAGTCAAGTTAGTCAGTGTCTGTGGGCAATAAGCAAAAGCAAAGTATTTTCACAGCATACGAACAATAAAATTATTTTTACTCAGTTGTAAATATCCACCTGTTTTTCTTTCATTTTCATACTCTGGATCCAGTCTTATGAGATCACTTGCTTATATAAAATTTTGGATATACAACCACTAATACATTTTTGTTCAAAAAAGAATCTTAATGTGTCATTGTTTTTAAACAGACAAGTTTTCTATTACAGATGAAAGATTTCCTTGAAAATGACGCCTATGATCAACAAGATTTTAAATATATAATGCAACCCATTTGTCATGAATTAAACTTCACCAATGAAATGGTAAAGTCATTATGTATTTTTTCCTTTAAATAAAAAAAAAAGAATAATACTTTTTTTTTTTTTTTTTGCTGGAGTCAGTGTCCTATCATGTTTTTATTATTAAAACACAATAGCTGGGTTTTTCTTATTAATAAATACAATTAATTCTTTTTACAGATGCCAATTGCTAGTTTGGCAGTGTGCTGTCAAAGTTTACCATATAGTCTCAATCACATTTTTTACAGCTACTTTAAATATTCATATAGATGGAACCTGCAACATAAAGTGGATCAGGAGGAGGCAGCATTAATTAGCTACTTAAGATGTATAAACAGAACCTTTTTCTGGTGCACTCCCTAGACACACTGCAGCAGCAGGGTGGCCCAAGGGGTTAAACAACTTCCAAATAAAACAATCTACCTAAAAGGTGGATCTCAAAAACTAAAACAAAATAATTGTTTCACCCCTATACAGCGCTGTGATCTCAAATATTCTATATCATATATTATAGGTGTAAAAGAGTTTTCAGTCTATAAAAATCCTTACAGAAAGTCTTTATTCCTTCAGATCTCTTTCTTAATGATTCCAAGGGTTGACGCCTCTATTTCTCCATCAGCACAGCATGTGAAAACATCAAAGAGAAAACAACCTCATTGTGTAGCAATCTTTAACCGTAAACCACTTGTAATGAATCAATATTGCACTCATGTTGTTGTTCTCTTTGTCCAAAAAAACATATAACCAACTTCAATCCTCTTTTCCTCCGTCTCCCTAATCAACATATGGAAGAAAGATAATGTAATTGTGTAGTATATTAATCCCAAACAGGTAAAAAATTAAATATTGCACTCACATAGAATTTTCTTTATGTATCAGCACATCAGAATGAGTGGATTCCTTCAAGCAACATTAAAGAAAAAGAAATAAAAACTAATTGCACAGTATATTTAACCACAATAATGAAAAAATAAGGAATACACTCACAATAGATTATCTTGTATACATGCACATCAATAAGGGTTCGTTCTTCTCATATGCCCCTACAATTCACATCTTCTCTCCATATCTCATGTCTGATCCATAGAAGAAAAGACAACCTAATTGTGCAGTATATATGTCCACAGTTATAAAAGAAATGGTGAAAAAATTTCACTCACAATCAATTCTTCTTGGGTCAAGGCACTTCAATTAATTTCTTCTACTGTTCCTTCTCCGGTTATGCTCTATTTTAGGTCATAAAGATCCAACAACCCAACTTATATCAATTCCTTTTAATATTCTATAAAAAACCTTACAACGGTAAAATCAATAAAACGGCCGCAGGACACGTGTCTCTCAAAGCTTCAAGCAAATCATAGGTATCTATAGACTCATTCCATAACAGTAGGGCTCAGGTATCCCGTATAAATGTTTTAAGTCCAAACCTCTTGGCCGAAGGTTGATTTAAACACGCACTGCCACTGCTAGCAACCACCAACTTGTTTCTACAACTTAATGTTTTTCTCAAGGTCTCCCACCTAAAATGGGGCTGATGCGTAATGGAAGATAGAATGTAAGCGCTTAACCAAGCCTTTACTGTGCGATTTAAATACCTCCAATCACCCAAGAGTCCAGATGCGTTGATTACGTCCATACATACGCACACGTAGTGGAGAGTACAAGCCCCCTGCACTCTCCGCAAACGGTAGTAAATCTGGACACTTATGTGTCTCGATTCCTACCATAAGTTTTTACGACTTTGTCTGCGGCTGTACGGCCACATACCTAGTATTTACATGGCTATCCCCACCTATCTGGATACAACCATTGTAAATGATGGGTTTGCCCCTTATGCGCACTTACAGACATACATAACAAAGTTATGCAGTTGTGCAGATGTTCCGTGATAGGGGACTTACGCAAATGACTCGCGTAAGCCCCCTGTCAGCCATAGGTCTGGATGTGTATTCGCCCTACGGAGGCAAGAGTTGACATTAATTAACTAGTTTATAATTAACATAGATTTATCTTTAGGTGTTGATGGATAAAGACAACACCTTTGATGCAGCACTGAGCAGCTATTGCAATGAAAATAAATGGTTGGACATGGAACTTTATTTGCTCCAACAGTAAGTTTTTTAATTAAAGAATTGCTTTCTCTAACCTTCTATTCAGATTGCCTTCTATAAACGTTAATACATATTCTGCCTTTAGTCTGCAAAAATGTTCAAGTGTTTAAAAATATACATATAGATGTTCCAGGAGCTCAACATTTTGTATATAATGGCATTGTTATATAAGATTTTTAACTGGACATCTATACCTCCAAGTCTTAAAATATTGCTAATTGGAACTATTACTACTAAACAAGTATAAATAAAGCTATAATAAAAATAATGTAATATCAGGGGCGTGTCCTGGATCCCATGGAGAGTGGCAGCATAGCGCCGCCGCTCCTCCAATATACCCACTAAAGCGCCGAACTCTACCGTTTGCCGGGATATCGGATCTGCAGAGACTGTTGAGGGATGTCTGTGGACCGCTCCGGTACGTGGCCTGAGGTGTTTCCCGACTCCCAGCTGGCGGTGGGGCCCGATCCTCCCAGACAACGCCTGAGGACTATCCCGCGGTGCTGCTCAGCCTCCTTTGAGCACCGGATCAGTGGAGAGGACACAGCAGAGGCGCCTATAGGAACCGCTACCCAGACCAGCATACGGCCACAAGACTTAACCACAGTAGAGGCCAGGAAGTGGTACCTTTGGGGCTGTAGTGACGTAGCAGCTTCCCTGGCGCGGGGCCCGTCCACCATCTTGCCCCACCACGTGCAGAGTCCTGCTCTGGCTGATCCCTCTGGTGTCCCTGGCTCCCTCACGGCACTACAAGAGATTCCTGTCACCCTAGAACTTCAGACATCTTAATAGCAGTACTGGATCACTGCTGTGGAGGTAGGGGAAGCTGCAGTCTCCCTAGTGGCTGCTATTAAGTTACAGGCATCATACATTGGTGGAGCCCCTGCACTTACCTATTATTGGAATAACTTCAGCTCGTTTGTGTAATCAATTTTCCTGGTCATATCTACATCCTATGACATTTACCCTATATCAAGGCCCCCTCAGTGCTTTGAAACTGTCCCTATTGGAGGTAGCTGCATTTACAAGTCTATTTACGCTGTGCAAATGACCTAATTACCCCCTTCTATCTCCCTATGTGACTGCTACACATCTCTACATATCTACATTGGCTGGCGTATTGCGACCCTCCAGGGTTTCAGGATTCCCTTGACATCTTTTGGAGCATCTATACCATCATGCCGCCAAAGAAAAAAAGACAGCCTAAAGCTCCCAATAAAATTCGCTTTACTCCGAAATCGGTGGTGATAGAGGACAATGAGACTCCGGAGCACTCTAAGCAAAGAGAGGAGGCACCACCACCCACATCGTTACTAGCCGACACTCCAGCCCAACAATTGATAGACATAAATATCGATCAAGATGTACCAGTCACTGTACGTTCTATGTATCAGCTATTAGTAGCTCTCCGGGCTGATATTGCATCTAAATTCCTTCTAGTTAATGCCCAAATCCATACTGAGGTCACACAACTGGGCGGTAGAGATCATCTCGAAACAAAGATGGAGGAGCTGGTTTCTTCACACAACTCTCTAATTTCAGCCCATGAAGCGTTAGATGCAGAACTCTCTGCGTTAAGGGATAAAGTGGCGGACTTCGAAGACAGATCCCGCAGAAACAATATTAAAATCCGTGGCATTCCTAGCTCCTTATCAAACTCAGAGGACTTTGCCAAAAACCTTTTCAGCAAGCTACTACCTAGCGCTGATGAAAAAGATCTACTAGTGGACCGCATTCATAGACTGCCCAAGTCCCGGTCTGCTCCCAGCTCTCAACCTAATGATACCTTACTGTGGGTCCATTTCTACCACGTTAAGGAGCAAATCTTGAGAACGGCATGACTGGCTGAGAATTCTGATGCTTTGGGAGGCCTCCAACTCTAACCTGACTTTTCTGCGGCGACCGATGAAAAGGAGAGTCTTTCGACCAATTACTACGGCTTTAAGCGAGAACAACCTGGTCTATCGCCGGGGATATCATGTTAAGCTGCTCATCAACTACTAGGGCTCAACCTATAGTATCTCTTCAGTGGAAGCGGGGGCGAAATTGCTACAAGAATGGGACATTCCGTTTACCCTTCCGAATACCTCACCTGGCCCCAGAGTTCCGGCTACTTGGTCCAAAGCGACTTGAAGATCCAACTGGGACTACTCTAATTACAGTAATAGCGGTCGGTCTTACTTTTTCGGATAACGTAAGCTATTGTTTATATATAGTTTACTATTTTTGCTATTTTGTTTATAATCGCAATATGCTAGTTTAAAGTTCACGTTATAGTTATAGATGTGATTTTTCTTCATAGTTCTATTAATATCATACACATGTTCACATAGGGAGTGCTCCACTGGGACACGACCTCACATGCTCAATTTGGTGCCGCTGAGATTCCCCAGCGGCAGCCACTCTGACCCCATCAAAAGGGTCATTTTGGTTTTCCCTTCCCTCTTTTTCCCCTTCTTCTGTTCCCCTTTGGGACACCGCTGCTAGCTTGTACCTGGCAGGAGATCTTACTGGTAAGACGCCCTCTGCCAGCCATAATGTTTGAGTACTATATTTTCTTACTATTCTGTTTTATCGTTAAATGTGAGGGGTCTGAACTCGCCTGGTAAAAGAAGTATTGCACTTCATTTTTTTCAGGCCCAGGGAGCACAAATAATTGCGCTTCAAGAAACCCATATTTCCTCTGTCGCCCCCCCTAAAATCTATAATAGGAGTTTCCCGCAGTGTCATTTAGCTAGTGGCCCATTTAAAAGGAATGGTGTGGCGATTCTGTTTCGCTTTGATCTTGCGTTTAAAATTGAAATGACTATTTCCGATAAAAATGGGCGCTACTTAATCTTAGTAGGTCAACACGACGACAAATGATTAACCGTAACCTCTATCTATGTCCCTAATGAGCGTCAAGGGTCATTTCTGCGGGGGGGTGTTTGAGGAAATACAAAAGGTTAAAAAAGGGCATTTGTTGATAATGGGAGATTTCAACCTGGTTGTTGATCCAAAATTGGACAAATCAGTCTCTAAATCTCCCCCCTCCCCTCAAGCTTGTGCGGCCTTCAGTAAACTCTAATTGGAATACGATGTATATGATGCCTGGCGGGTTTGGAACCCAACCACACGAGATTATATTTATTGGTCACATTTGCATAAGACATATTCTCGTATAGATCTAGTGCTCCTAGATAAGTGGTCGCTTCAACATGCACATTCAATTCAAATCTTGCCTATAACCTGGTTAGACCATGCCCCTCTCTTATTGAACTGGAAACTGAGCCACTCTGTCATTCCCCCTCGCCCCTGGCGTTTGCCTAATCATCTTCTCACAAATGGTGAGGGTAAAATGGCGCTAGCCGATAGCCTCTCTACCTACCTCCAAACCAATCAAATAGAAGATACCTCAGAATGTAGTTTCTGGTGTGTGCTTAAAGCAGTAGTAAGAGGCGCTGCTATTCAGATAGGTTCCAGGCTTAAGCGTCAGTTTTGCGGCTATTGAAAAAATTAATAAAGAGCCCCCTTCGGAGGCGCAAAGCAGTAAATTAGCAGATCTACGACTCCTCCTTCATCAGCTATTAACCTCTCAAGCCCGTGAGGACATTATAGATAGACGTGAAAAGTTCTACACATCGGGCAACAAAGTGGGTAAGCTACTTGCTCGCAAGCTTAGACATAGACAGGCCAATCATAAAATCAAGGCCATTCGAACACAGTCGGGTGTGAAAACCCTTAATCCAGCTGCAATTTCTGACACCTTTGCTAAATACTATGAGAAGCTGTACAATTTAAGGAACGATGTAGATACACCACAACCCACTGCCTCATTAATTGATGCCTTCCTGCAGGATATTGATCTCCCTAAGATCTGTCAATCAGCCCTAGTTAACCTTAGTGCCCCTTGGTCTGCACAGGAGGTAGAGGTCGCTATCAAATCTCTCCCTAAAGACAAAGCCCCTGGCCCTGACGGCTTCACAAATAACTTCTATTTGGAATTTAGAGAATATATTATTCCCATATTTGTGAAATTATTTAACTATATATCCCAGGGGGCTCTTTCCCAGCAGAAATGCTTGAGGCTAGGATTATAACAATTTTAAAGCCAGGGAAAGATCCCACCAAATTCAAAAACTACAGACCGATAGCTTTGCTCAATACAGATCTGAAAATATATGCAAAAATGATTTCCAACTGTATTAGCCCTCTGCTTGTACAACTGGTACACCCGGATCAGGTGGGGTTTGTGAGGGGCAGACAAGCTTCGGACAATACTCGTAGGGTGCTGAATGTAATAGAGGTGGCTGAACGCGAGGAGAAAGAACTTACTTTTCTATCCTTAGATGCAGAAAAAGCCTTTGATAGGTTGCATTGGGGATATATGACTAGGGTTCTTAAAAGGTTTGGATTTAGTGGACAAATTCTGCACTCTATTTTGGCTCTGTATCAAAACCCGGGAGCTAGGGTATTGAATAATGGCTTTTTGTCTTCAGCCTTCTCTATCACCAACGGCACCAGGCAGGGCTGCCCGCTGTCTCCCCTGATTTTTGTCCTGGCTATGGAGCCCCTAGCGGCACAGATTAGACGATCTCAACAGGTTGATGGATTTACTGTGGGCGACGTAGGGCATAAATTATGTTTGTTTGCGGACGATGTCCTGCTCTTTATCACTAACCCGAGTGTAACACTGCCTAAGCTGCATGAAATTTTAGATCGCTTTAGCCTTGCCTCGCTATATAAGCTAAACACCACTAAATCAGAGGTTATCACTTTTAATGTCCCTAGTGGAACTAGGTTGAACTTACAAGCACGATTTAAAGATAACTGGAAAACAGACTATTTACAATATTTAGGCATATTTATCGAGTATCTCAAAAGTAGTGGAATGCAATTATACCCTTTGAAGTCTCCTGGTTGGGGGCGGATAGCAGCTGTAAAAATGATGCTGCTCCCTAAAGTCATCTATCTCTTTCGAACTATTCCATATTTAACCCCTAAACCTATTATGGATAAATTGACAAAATGTTTCTCGACCTATATTTGGAGAGGTCGACCCCCGAGAATAGCCCACAGTCGTTTAACACTACCTAAAAAGGGGGTTTAGCCGTCCCGGATTTGGTAAAATACCAGGAGGTGGCATTAATCGCTCAAATGGAAGACTGGGCCCGGGTTTCCCAGCCTAAATTATGGGTTCAAATAGAACAACACTCCTCTGCGTCTTTCCCTTTGAAAGAGGTACAGTGGATCCCCAGGAGAATGCGGTCCACAACATCTCAGCTATTGACGTCCTCCCAACACACGTTACAAACTTGGGACAAGGCGGTATTGTTGTTCCAGGAATTCTCTGTCCCCTCACCCTTGCTCCCCCTAAATTCTGTAGCAAAACTTATTCCGAACATGTCTCTGACATCCTGGCAGGCGAGTGGGGTCCAAGTGCTTCAGGATCTCCTGCAGGGCTCAGGAACATGTTCATTTGCGTATCTCCAAAGTAAATATGGTCTATCAAACAAGGAACACTATAGATATATTCAATTGATATACTGGGTTTCCCGGATTCCTCAGGGTCCTCTTCGGCTACAGTCTCCCCCATCTCATATCTTAAATAGATTTTCAGATTCGGCTCGTACAAGAGGCATAGCTTTTTGGTATAATTTCATTGCTACTTTTCATGAACCCCCAAAGGTACAGTCCCAACTGAGTTGGAAGGAAGATCTTGCACTTTCCCTCTCTGCTGCTCAGTGGACTGAGGTATTTACAAACACCCACAAGATCTCCAGAAGTACAAATCATATTGAAATGTATTATAAATTACTTAACCGAACATATCTTAATCCTGAGCGCCTTCATCGTATTTGGCCTGAACAGTCCAAGTATTGCTGGCGATCGTGCGGCATGGCAGGGGACATCTACCATATGTTCTGGGGGTTTTAAAGGCTA
>WWET01005733.1:47580-60307 GCA_011038615.1 Limnodynastes dumerilii
TAAAGTAAATAGAGTATGCCTTGTAAGTAGGATAAATATAGTGTGCCCCTTAAGTAAAATAAACACAGTGCGCCCGATTCAGACTTAAGAAGGTGCTTAAAATAAGAGCAGAAAGTCACTCCTGGCCTAAACCATGTTGATTGCAGGGAGTCATATTTCATCTGTTGCAAACAGTATTAGAGTTGAGAGGTGGCGTTTCACAGCCAAAGTCTAAATAACAGTGTGATAGTGAAGCTGGTTAATATCTATGTGCAGTAAGCAATTCAAAGATATATCCCTATGTGATAACCGAGTGGTAAGGGCTACAGGTTTTAAATAATTTTGATGGAATTGGATTGGTAGACTGCAGAGAGGTGTGAAAAATGCAAGAAAACTCAGAAACTTACTACTAGTTTTAATAAAATAAATTTACTTTTTAAATTTTGTTTTAATAAATATTTTTTCTTTACTACTTAAATTCAGTTAAAGATGAGAAGAAAACTTATTTGCATCAATGAAATGGAACGTACACAGTGAACCAAATGTAAAATAACAATTTTTTTACAGTAATCTTATGACAATACTCTCAGTACTGAAATTATTAACTATTTTTCTTTTTCCACCTCAAGAACATATTAATTGTTACAGTGTCTATTTTCTACTTGGTCACAATGTAATAGCTAACAGATTTCAGAGAATTACCAAAATTTTAATTATTTGCAACAGAACTAATTTATGCACGCTTGAAATTCTATGCAAACAAATTACTACATACATAGTAAGTCTTACAATTTATTATCTCACATTTACTATAAACTTTACAATTACAATTCAAACCCAGTAATCAATCAGGGTTGTTACACCTTTACTTCTTCACAGTGTGGGTGGTTCTCCTTTACTTTAGGGATAGAAGGTTACACTTAAAATTCTTAGTTTCAGGTCTGGTCTCTTGTACAGTTTCCTAATATTCCCTATTGTCTTTAATCACTCCCTCTCTCTATGCCAACGCTCCTTCAAACAGCACCTTTGGTCCCTTCCTCAGCTGTTCCACTATTTCATACTATCTCTCCCAGCACCTTCAATAGCTCCTCTTAACTGCTCCATTATCTCCTCAGCATTCCCTCCTGTCAGCACTTTAAGCAATCTTTAGATCTCTGTTGTACTCCCCAGCACTCAAAACCTTCTCTCCGCTCAGCTGCCCTTTTACCACCTCAGATCTCTCTCCTGTCGGCTCTCTCTCTCTTGAATCAGCTGCCTCCTTCCCTTTACTGCACGTCCTCCGGCTCACTTCATATATCAGCTGTCCTGTTGTCACTTCAGCTCGCCCTCCTGTCGGCACCTCTGCTCTTACTGCCACTGCCTTTCTCTCTTGTCTGTTCCTCACCTCACACCCAGCTCTGCCTTTAATCTCCACAGCTGCCTGCCTTTAACTTTCTTCTCCTTACTCCGCTACACCATCAGCTCCGTTCACCGCCACCACAGCTCTTCTCCTTCACAGTCTCCCCTCACATTCCTGTCGGCATCTCTGCTCTACTGCCACTGCCTTTCTCTCAGGTCAGTTCCCTCTCTCTGCAGCTCACAACAACTGCCCGCCAAACTCCCTAACAGCCTCGCGCTCCTCACATCTGAAGTTTCTAGAGGCTGCACGTGCTACACAGCGTGCGCCTCTGTTTATAGGCTGTTCCTAAGCAACAGCCTCATACTGTCTCCCGGCTCTCCTGCGCACCCTGCACTTTCAGTCTGAAAGTGCAGGGGTGCCACACCTACATGCAAAGAATACAATTTACTTGACTCCCCTTGAAATCTGCATGGTTTAGCCCAGGAGTGACTTTTGTCTCTTATTTTAAGCACCTTCTTAAGTCTGAATCAGGCCCATTGTTCTGAATTAATGATCAATCCAACTGTCCCTAGGTCGATCCAACTGGATCAGGGCAAGGGTGTTGGGGAGATAATTGTACAGTTTGTATGCACTAAGCAATAAATATGCCAACCAATCACCAGGGATTTTGCATAGCTTGTAGATGTCTTACTGGTTTTGTGTAAACACATCACTTGTAGCATATGTGCATGGATTCTCACAATGAGATCCTTGTATGCTCTTCACTGATCACAACCACACTAAGGAAAGATAGTCCGCTGCCAAGGTAATGCTTATAGTAAAATAAAAATTGTTCCTGAGTTAATGAATAATACCATTGTTGGAACATCTTTTGTGGTGTAAAGTAAAACAGAAACAAATGCTTTGTTCTTATGAAGTGAGTAAATAGGTGAGCTACAATTCCAAGAAAGCGGCTGAAATTATTTCAGATCTATTTCATCAGCCAACAATTATAATACATTAAATTACTTACATCACTTGTATGTTATGATTCAAAGGAAAAGCCCTTCAGAAAACACCTGGGAATATCAGCTCTTCCAGCATAGACAGGGCTCATGGCAACCACTCTAGTTTACACACTCCGCATTCTCCCCAGAAAATTTTGCCAACCGGGTGTTTTTAAATAGTAGCTGGGTGAGGGCAGTGTGATACTTTGCAATAATAATACTTGATGGGATTCAGACATCTGTTCTCACTGTGGAGCTACTCACTGGCACTGCACTACTGGGAGCTAAGCTTCTCAGGCATCAGAATCTGCCTGTGTTGTAAGTATTTTGGTCATACTGAGCATGCGCATTGCGAAATTTCGTACGAAAATACGCAAAAAACGGTCGTACGCTCGCTCGAAATCGACCAATTTCGTAGCTCTGGATCAGGCCCAGTATCTCATTTTGTGCTTCTAGTGCGGTGTTATTTCTGGACATTTGTTCATGTAGTAGTTCCAGTTTATTGATGATGAGATTGGTTTGATTTTGCATTGCATTTTATGATGTGGATGGGCCAGGTATTTCCTCATCTTCATGTTGTGGAGGTGATGAGGTAGATGGTGATGGTGATGGCAGAGCTGGTGGTGGTTGTGCAGGTTGTGATGTGGGCTCATCTTCTTGCTTATGTATTGATTGCTTGTCATCCAGTCTTTCCGCAATACCTATGACAGATGGAAATGACATAACAGTGAACATACAAAGGTAATATGATGACCCATGTAATCTTTAAAACTTAGAATTATAGGTGAAAACATTGTTATATGTCTATACTGTATCATGCTATATCACTAATTCTGTCTCTCTCATTGTAGATTTGTAATAGTAAATTTATTTACATTTATGGACATTCAACATGACATGTCTAAAATTTTTAACTTGTAAAGAAGTATATGTTAGGAGAAGGTGATGTTTAGACATTTAGTAAATGTTTGAGGTTGTGTTATGCAAATAATCTGATTTGACATTTAACATTACCTTCGCTGTCTTCTGAATCTGTGTTTGCCACAGGACGCAAGAGTCTGGGTGGTGGCCCATCCATGGTATCATGGTCCCCGACACCCTTGATCTCAGCTGTACACACAGCACGCATGGTCAAGTTTTCAAACTCTGTGAAGTTTAGAGTCTCAGGTATGGGTCCTGCTCCAGTTTGTCTGGAGTGAGCGTACCTGTCAGCCATTTTCTTTTTAATTTGATTCTTGAAATCCTGCCACCTGTGAATGAAATTAAAATAACTTTTACAATAGTAAAATAGATGTTTTGATTTAATAGCCGTACTTAGTGTGTTTACAGCTTCAAATGTATCAAGGTGGTGGGTTTATATTGCATTACACAATACCAACTAATAAAAATATGCATACCTCTTTTTCAGAAAGTTGATCATTCTCAACATACAATCGGGATTGATTTGCTGTGAATAGGTTACAAACCATTCTAATAGGCTAATTGATTTGAATCCTTGGATAGGTTTAACGGTAATTGCTGCGTCATTAATTACATTTGCTGGACATGATAACTGGCAACCTATAGCATGCGTATGTCCGCAAGATTAGTTCACAAATCATTTAGTGAAATGGCAGCCAATAGAGCATTACCTGTGTCTCAAGGTCCATTTTTGGAATACTGCATAGTTAAAACGGTCAGTTAATTTTAATATTGTAGTGATGGCTATGTTCCTTCCTTCTTGTTATGTAATTGACATTTCTATCCGCATATTAGTTTATATTGATATCAATAGTATTGACATATGATTTGTTGCTCCTTGAGGGCGTTTCAAGAGACAGCCATTGGCGTAGTTAGTTCTAATTTTGCGTGATTCTGCGTGAGTCCGCCATTTTGGCATTGTGAAAATGGCAGCTGCACATGTGGAACCATTCTAACGGAGTGAGCTGCGGATTCTGCGCAGGTGGTCTGATCTAAGGCGACGCCAACCTGATCTGCTGGTGGAGGTCTGTTCGCAGATCCAACGTCATGAACGGTGTAAGTATTTACTTTCAAAACATGTGAAGAACACAATAGTGAATCTAAATTTATTATATTTGTGATGTTTGTGATGTTTACAATGAAATTTAAACAGTGATGTAATGCTGTTCAGTATCTGGGTGCATAAAACATGCATTAATTTTCAAATAACGTGTAGTTCCATTTAATCAACTTGTTTATAGGGCAAGAGGAACTAGGTTCAAGCAATGAACAACATCCGTTGACTTAGTATAGTCAATAGTGTTTTTTGTTTTTTTTTACATTTTTAAAGGGCTAATTTTTGGGGGAAATGTGGCTTAATGGTAGTTGTAATGTTTTGACTTTGTTGTAATGACCTCTGTTTTTAGTATGTTTTATACGTTTATTATGGTAAGTTGTTTTTGTTTTGCATATTGTGATTTTATATTGGATTATGTCTATGGTGACATGACATTTTTGTTTTTCTTTACATTCACTGTACAAACACAATAATGTACTGTTGTAACCCCCAAACTTAACTTAATGAACAAATTTAGAACAAGGTTTAAAGAATGATATTTTTACAGCACCATCCTTATAATTTATTTGTTTAATAGAAACACTAAAATGTTTGTTGGCTCTTTACAAATGGAAATCATCACAAAAAAAGGATGTAAATGTCTGGAATATTTTTCTGATTTCAACGGGCCATCTATACAAATGTATAAGAAGAGTCTAAAAATGTAAAAACAATAAAAAAAAGTTTATGTTTTTTAAATAACTAAACGTAAGATAAAGGCTAAATTACACGTCTCATGAATGCAATATGGGACATCTGTGTACAATACGATTTATTGTATTGAGTCTGTAAGTTGGATCTTATAATATGGTTGGAAATGCTAAATATGATTTTTCTTTCTCCCAACAGATGTGCAGAACATTCAGTACAACATGGACCCCTTCAATGAAGAAATTCTTCATATGTTGCACATGATGGTGCAGATGGGGCAAACTGCCCAAATTTTTATTCATTTATTTCAAACATTACATGGTTAATTTTTTTTTTTGTGAATAAATTTTAAAATCATTTTATTATCATTTAGGGCCGTATTGCAATGCGGCCGGAGTTGCAAGAAGTAACGTAGATTACGTTTCAAAATTACTGCGCATGCGCAGTAGCACTTTTCTGAAAACTCCGGCCGCAATTGCAATGCGGCTGGAGCTCTGCATACGGCCCTTTATGTTTATTGTAAAATAAATTCCTTTATGTTTAAAAGCTTGTGGTTCCCTTTTTTTAATCCAAACCTACTTACATATTGTTTAACACATTATACATTTTTTAAAAATTAATAAGGTTTTCGGTAAGTTTTAATCTTTTTGAAACACTTACATATTTATGCATTTTCATTAATCACTTTTAGAAGATTGTTTTGCAATAGTCCTGAGAGCTAAATTTTAGTAGCTACTAATAAAAATTTACATTTAATAATGTATGTAAAAAATTGTTTAGGTTTGGTTGTTATTATTATAATATAATAAAACTTAATTAGTTTACATTTTTGATCCAAAATTATGTTGCACCTCTGCTAAAAAAATATATAGATATCTTTAAAAAAATAGATAAATAAAAATAAACTTAATTTTATTTGTAAGTATATTTCTAATGTTTTAAAAAATAGACAGAAAGAGAGACAATTTAAATTATGTATAATACGCTGACAAACGCTAATTAAGAAAGTACGCATGCCTACAGGCAAAATAAACATTCTTGTAGATCTGGCAGACGTAGTTTTCAAACGTCCAATTGATCCACAATTACTGCTTGCAGGAACTACGCGTTGCGTAAACTCGCTAGAAATACGCCCGGTCACGGGTGTATTATTCCGTATGTTAAATGGGTGTGTTTTCCTTATTTCCGCTGGATCAGTAGTACGTTTTTCTGTGAATTACGTTCATGCGTATTTACATACGCACGCTTACGTAAGTAAATACGCTGACGTTGTTCTGGATCTATCCCCATGTCCCCATCCATAGTTCTTTTTAGAGAAAAACTTTTCTATTTATTAAAAATGGATTGGATGGAAAAATCCCTCCAGAAGGAGACAAGAACTGATACCTTATTCCAGATTTGAGAATATTTTATCAACATTCATTCTGAGGTAGTAAAGAGAAGGGTGTGGAATTGTTTCGCAACACTATGTGGTTTGAGCTTCCAATACATGAAGGAGATCCCCCTATTCTTTTGAGGATTGATCTGGAGTCGTTGGACAGCTCTCGAGTGCACTCATTTTATATTTCCAGGCTTAATGCAATCTGTTGATCATTATGTAATGCCTGCTTTGGTTGTTTCACTTATAATATCTGTATTAGAACAATTGCATTGTATGCACATATCATTGTTTGACACTAATTTGTTTGATGACAAGCTTCAATAAAAAGATTTTTTTTATTACAGTCTCTCAATATTTCACATGTAAGAACTATTGCAAAATACAAATTTATACACATTATACTGGTAATGTCTACCATAGTATAACTTAAGTGATGGTTTGACAATATTTTTGTGATCAATACAAAAAAAAAGGTTACATAATCACAATTATTATAATAAAGGAAATGGGACTGGATAAAACTGGGATGGGTACTGGTGTTCGGAATGGGTTAGGAAATGGTGAAGGAAATGTGGTTCATAATGGGATGATATTGTGTTACAGAATGGTTTTGTGAATAGTACTTGGATTATGAGTAGGACTGGAAATAGGATTTAGAGAGGGGTGGGGTTAAGAGTGTGCCTAAGAATGAGACTGGGGTTGAGAATGTGTCTGAGAGTGAGGCTGGGGTTCAGAGTGGGGATGAGGGTGCTGCAGGGAAGGAATACAATTGTTGGCCAATAGACTCATGCACTCAGATATATTCATGAGTCACATCCAATTGACGGTTAAAATTAGGGTGTAGTGGGAGTCAGTGGAACCTTAATGGGAGTTGCCACTTCTATGACTTCCTCTGTGGTAACCGCACCCAGCTCAAATGACTCAAGTTCAGTGAGGTCGATTGTAGCTGGAAGTGATACCCCAGGATGCTCCTTATTGCAATGACAAGTCCAGTCCAGCCCAGTCTGGTTCCAACTCAAGCACTCTATGCTTGAGGCAGTGGTTGAAATATTGTTATCTAACAGTTTTATATATAGCAGCACAAGATAAAAAAGCACTTTACAATTATAACAATTTTAACAATCCTAATATGACTGGATGGTAACAAAGACTCTGGGTGGGTATGAGGGCCTTGCACTTGCACTTTATAGCAGAGGCTCTGAAGATAGTTTTTTTGGGGGAAGGGGGTACCAAATAACCACTAATGTATCAGTTCAAGTACCTCTTTGCATAACATTTACATACATAGGACCTTATTCCCACTTATGAAGCTCTGGCTTCCTAAGTGTGGTATCTCCCAAAATGGCCTACTACGCATGTGTAGTAGGTCATTTACACAATCTACATACCAGCTAGGTATGTAGATTCACTCTGTGCAATCTTTAAAGACCATACGGAGGGGTTTAAGAAGAAGGAGGTGTGCTAATGCCTTGGTGAGGTTTTAGTTAGAAGTGGGAGGGATTTAGATTAGCCAGGGAGGGTGGGGGATGAACGCGGAATGCCATTCTCTGTGCATAGTTTCCACTCTTAAGTGCCATAAGGGACCTAAAAACATGGGTGGGTTAGGGGCAGGACAGGTGAGTTAGGTGCTCTTCTGTCCGCATTTAATCAGTCTCAAGTGTAAATACAGTCCATAATCACATATCAAATGCATACATATTTACATGCACGTGTGTGTGTGTGTGTGTGTGTGTATGTGTATGTGTGTGTATAAGAAATATAAAGAGACCAGGAGTCGCCTATAGTTTAGTAGGTTAAATAAATAAAGTCTTGGGAAATGTTCCTGGACTAATGTCCTAGAATTTTCTATGTAAATACTAAAGAAAAATAATTTTTCAGGAACATTGTGCCAAATAAGGTGAGATCCTGACTGTTCAGGGGCAACCATCTTTAGTTAGATGTCCGTAAGTCCCCATGGATAAAAAAAGAGACCAGGAGGCTTCTATAGTGTAGTAGGTCAAATAAATAAATTAGATGATTTACCAGTGCTATTAAAGTGCATACCCACACCTTATGTGTAGTGAACACCTATGAGGGTTTCTTTTTTAAACCATACAGATATTCTGTCACAAACTGAGGTACTTACCTCATCAGGGGTTATCTTTCTGATGCCCTTTCTGGTCGTGTTTCCCCTCTATGGAGGCGCCATTCCCAGCATGTGGCAGCTTCCTGCCCAACCTTGCCATGTTCTCAGGAGTTGTATTTCGGTGCCAACCGGTGGTGTTCTCCAGTACATGGGCGCCACCATCTTGGAAACCTCACATGATCTGAGACAACTAATCAGATCCTGCCTGCAGCGGTCACATGGCGTGAATCACCAATTTCTGTCTGGGGCACCCTATTTAAACTTGAGCACTGTTTAAACAGTACAAGAACAACTTGTGCTTTCATGGTTCCTGGCTCCAGTGGATCTTCAGTGTATCTTTCTAGAGGACATTCCTGGCGGTACTCTGTGTCCTGCTGTCTGCAAATCGCTACTCCAGCGTCAGACCTCTGCCTTGTCCTGCTGTCTATAGATTGGTATCTCAGCATCAGACCTCTACTACCTGCTGTCAGCAGATCACCAAGTCCAGTCCAGTCTGGTTCCAAGTCCAGTTCAGTCCACTCTGCTTCCAAGTCCAGTCCAGGCCAGTCTGGTTCCAAGTCCAGTCCAGTCTGGTTTCAAGTCTAGTCCAGTCTGGTTACAAGTTCAGTCCATCCCAGTCTGGTTCCAAGCCAAGTCCAGTCCAGTCTGATTCCAAGTCTAGTCCAGCCCTGTCCAGCTTAGTCTGGTTCCAGCCCAGTCCATTCAGGTCCAGCCCAGTCGGATTCTAGTCCAGTCCAGTTAGTCGCACACCGTCTAGTCCATGAGTAGACCCTCCCAGCTTCTGCTGTTCACCTGAATACCCAGCACACCCTAGGGTACCCAGAACGGATACCCAATCTAGTCCTTCCGTGACATATTCTTTCCATTCATTATATAAGGGTCCAAATGAGAAAACACAGAAAAGAATATAGAGTTGAAGCAGTAGGGACTGCAAAGGTTAATTGAGTAGAAGCAGTAGGGACTGCAGGGTTAACCATTAGAGTTGAAGCAGTAGGGACTGCAAAGGTTAATTGAGTAGAAGCAGTAGGGACTGCAGGGTTAACCATTAGAGTTGAAGCAGTAGGGACTGCAAAGGTTAATTGAGTAGAAGCAGTAGGGACTGCAGGGTTAACCATTAGAGTTGAAGCAGTAGGGACTGCAAAGGTTAATTGAGTAGAAGCAGTAGGGACTGCAGGGTTAACCATTAGAGTTGAAGCAGTAGGGACTGCAAAGGTTAATTGAGTAGAAGCAGTAGGGACTGCAGGGTTAACCATTAGAGTTGAAGCAGTAGGGACTGCAAAGGTTAATTGAGTAGAAGCAGTAGGGACTGCAGGGTTAACCATTAGAGTTGAAGCAGTAGGGACTGCAAAGGTTAATTGAGTAGAAGCAGTAGGGACTGCAGGGTTAACCATTAGAGTTGAAGCAGTAGGGACTGCAAAGGTTAATTGAGTAGAAGCAGTAGGGACTGCAGGGTTAACCATTAGAGTTGAATTAGTAGGGACTGCAAAGGTTAATTGAGTAGAAGCAGTAGGGACTGCAAGGTTTAACCATTAGAGTTGAAGCAGTAGGGACTGCAAAGGTTAATTGAGTAGAAGCAGTAGGGACTGCAAGGTTTAACCATTAGAGTTGAAGCAGTAGGGACTGCAAAGGTTAATTGAGTAGAAGCAGTAGGGACTGCAGGGTTAACCATTAGAGTTGAAGCAGTAGGGCCTGCAACAGTGGCTTGAACCAGATACAAGGCAAACTTGACTTGAATGCAATAGGCTGACAGTTCAGGATTACCAGATTACAGGAGCAGAGATCCAGGCACTGCTGGGACCAGTGGTGCCACAATGCAAGGCAGGCAGCTCTGGAACCTTGAATGACCACGTTGTTCCTGGAAGACCAAGTTGATCTGGGCACAGTATGGACTGTGCACAGAGTTTAAGTAGCCCGCCCAGTGCACAGATTGGCTGGAGGAATCATGTGTGTGCAGAGAAGCACCTGACAGGAGGTAAGATCAGCAGGTCACGACACCCGGATGGCATCCACAGGTGCAGCTAAGCACTATAAAACATACACAAGTGAATGAATCAAAAGCATTTATTAGTACACACAAAATAGATACAGGTAATGTGAGAACAGTGAAATGGGAGCAACCAATAACTAAACAGACAATAGTACCAAATAGAAAAGAGGATATACATGTTATAAAATACACTAAGCAGAAATAACAGAATAAAACTAGATGCAGGAGCACAAAAGGGGTAAACCAAATACAGAGATACAAATGAACACAGATGCAAACTGCAACCAAAATAACAGAACACACTACATACAGGAGCACAAAAGGAAACCAAAATACAAAGATACCAATGTACATAAATACATACAGAAGCAAGAGTAACCAACATACAGGACACAAGACAGCTGCTTTACAAAAAGTTCAAGGAAGTAACAAGCAGGAGGCAATTGAGCACACATGCAACAGGAATACAGGATAAGTAATTAATGACCAGCAGTCTGCTCAAAGAAAGGAAGTCCCATGTGAGCAGTCTGACCAGGTGCTAGATAATTAACTAATAATGAAGAGTTCAACAGGAGCCCCTAGGCACAGGTTATAATAATGTCCATGATCTGGAGGCATACAAATGTCTAGTATTGCCCCTACGGGCAAGACAGTATATAACATGTCCACACAGTGTGCCACCAATGAGGAAAGCAATGCAATAATCAATGCAGAATTGAAAAGATTAATGCATGAATGAGAGATTTTGTAGTTTCTTGTGTGAGATATTTGTATATTCTGTAAATATTTTTAGATGTGTGTAGCAGGATTAAGAAAGACCGATGAGTAACTTTTATTGGCAGGTGGAAATATTTTTAGTTCTGTTTTTGAAAGACTGAACTTCAGGTGGCAGTAAGACATCCAAGATGAAATGAAAGAGAGACATTCAGTTACGTGAGTCAAGACAGTTGATGAGAGATCAGTAGTGGATAAACATTATCTTGAAATCCAAATTATTTATTAACTGTCGAAGAGAAGTGATATAGATAGCATTGGACCTAACACTGAGCCTTGTGGTACTCCAAAATATAGGGGAAGAGTAGGGAAACTGGGTACAGAAAAGTGAACTGTGAAAGAGCGACTAGATAAATGGGATGTAGAGACTTGACATTTACATGTAGAGATTGTAACATTTGTATGAGAAGAAAGGGCCTGATCCAGACCTACGCTCGGGTGCATTTTTACAATGGTCGTAAGTGTAAAAACGTCCATTTATACTTACTACGCATGAGCGGGGCAAATATTACGATCTTGTTACGCTCAGAAATTCTGAGCTTATGGGCCTTGAGCGTAACATCTTCGTAAGTACGGTTGAGGGGGCGTGTCTGCCATACGAAACCCATGATTACAATTCGAGGGCGGAGTAAGGCATTTAAATTGTACAGTATGGGCTTGCTAAGCGTCGTAAGTACGCAAGGAGCTTACGGACACCCGCGGTTACAATCAGAAAAGTTAGGGTAGGGTTTGCTGGGCGTAAGACGGCAAAAGTAATTACAAACAAGGGGAGTGTCTAGGGGAGTGCATCGTAGGAATGCTGGCGTAAACATGCTATGAACATGAGCATCTCATGAGCGTAGGTCTGGATCAGGCCCAAAGTGTCTAACAATGTCAAGAGCAGTAGAAATATCCAGAAGAATTAAAAGAAAGTAGTGTTGTGAAGGATGCCTAAATAAAGAGGTTTCAGAAGATTGTGTGAGGAGAGGAAGTGAGTGAGGCAAGTGTAGGCAAGTCTGTTGAGCAATTCTGAAGGGCATAGAAGCTGGAAAATAGGCCAATAATATGAAGGAGAGTTGGGGTCACAGTTTTTTTTTTACTGTGATTGGTGCATGCTTCAATAAAGATGGGAAGTATCATTCCACTAATTGAAAACTTATATTATCTTAGTAAACAATAAATAGAAGATGTTCACAGTAGTATCTAAAGCGCTGGTAGTATAGACAATGTTTATATAGATCACAGACCTTTGGCTTCTGTCTATTGAAAAATATATTTAGTCTTTTCTCAGAGTCCAGAAATTCTTCTCTTGACCGATGTCTTCAGATCCAGTACATCACAGTATACTCCATTAATCAGAAATACATGTGGGGAGAGAAGGAGGGAACAAATATAGTGAAGTATGTCAGTTCACCTCCTATCCTTCTATAGTCTCTAATCCCACTCACAACGGTAATTCTCTCCTAGGGA
>WWET01005733.1:61842-86576 GCA_011038615.1 Limnodynastes dumerilii
TCTTCTCCTCTCCGTCCCACCTCTCCTCGCCGGTCGACCGAGCCTCAGGGAAAAAACGAGAGAAAACGGCACGGGTGCCCTAGTGCAGACTGTCTTTCCCGACTTCCCAACTTATATCAGCACCTCGCTCACCTTCTTCCTCTCTTGTTCGGGTGCACAAATATACTTAAGCAGTCACCATCCCCAAACTTATGTATGTCCTACTCACAAGATTCTCCTTCTCCTCCTTCTCTCCCCACATGTATTTCTGATGAATGGAGTATACTGTGATGTACTGGATCTGAAGACATCGGTCAAGAGAAGAATTTCTGGACTCTGAGAAAAGACTGAATATTTTTTCAATAGATAGAAGCCAAAGGTCTGTGATCCATATAAACATTGTCTATATTACCAGCGCTTTAGATACTACGGTGAACACTTTCTATTTACTGTTTGCTACACTATCCTCTATATTCTTTCTGTTTGGGTAATAGAGAGAATAAGAGGTTGGTTGAGGGGGGTGGAGAGATAACACCCCCACACCGTAGACTGTTGCAGCTATTTAGGAGAGCGCAGGAGGTGTTATTATTACTTTCCCTTTGTTTATATTTAGAGGTGTAAAAGGTTTTTCCCCCCTTTTTACCCATATCTCACGATTTAACACGCCAACGATCATGTTTAGACATAGAGACAATAGGAAAGAAAAAATAGAGAGTATGTTTAAAGGAAAGATGGACCTTATAGATGGAGATTTGGATGGAATGATGAACAAATTAGAGAAGGCATTACATAAGGAGAATACCCTATGGTGGGATGTGGTCACATTTGAGAAGTACCTGACAGACCGGATCATACCGAAAGGTCTAAGGGTGAAAAAACTATGCGCATTTGAGTCCAAATCGGAGGACTTTGTGCAAGATTGGTATAAGATCTTAGAAAATTGCTCTATGCAGCTAATGGAATTAATCATAAGGGAAAGGAGGAAGGAATTGAAGGATTTGGATGGGATCATAAAAGAATATAGGTCCCTGATAGAACCATTTTCAGAATTTAAAGAATTTAAAGAAATGGAAGAGGGAATTCAGTACAGAGTCAACAAGAGGGAACAAAAGATTATGGAAAGAAAGAATAGTAAGTTTAGGAGGGACAGGTGACTTTTAATACGGGCACAAAGTTTCTATTTATGAGCAAGAAAAAGGATAGGATTAGAAGGGAAATAGAAAAAATAGAGAATCACATGATGTTAGAATTGAATAAAATTGGGGATAATCTATTAGAAGGAGATAACAAACAGACTCCCAATAAGATCAAAGATACCAAGAAAGTGGAAGGAGGAAAGGATAAGGAAAAATCCCCCAATAAGAAAAAGACACAAGAGATAAAATATGTACAGAAAAAGGTGGTCTCTCATAAATCAAAAAAAGAGGACAATCAGAGGAAAGAGAGAGAGAAGGGGATAAAGAGTATAGGAGAAGAAGTTCATCTAGGAGTAGAGATAGAGATGCCCATCGCCACTTGGATTACACCCAGTATGAGAACAGAAATAGGGACTACCATAGAGGGAGTCCCCGGATGGATAGGAGGAATGAGCATGATAGGGGGAGAGATTATGGGGCTTATAGGAGAGAGGATGTCAGATATGACAGGGGATGGAGTAATAGAGATATGAACAGAGATTGGGACCACTATAGAAAAAGAGGGGATTATGGAGAGAGGTCGATGTACCACTATGGAAGAGAGGATGGGTTTGGGTATAAAGATAGAGGACACCATTCACCGGATAGGAGAGAGAAGGGATATTATCAGGATGATAGGAGAGGCCCCCCATTTGAGAGAAGGGAAGAAGATGATAGAAGAGACCGTAGAGATCTAGGCTATAATCTGGATACCCACCAGGGAAATAGGGGCCATTTTTTAGGATAGACAATGCCCCCTATAAACGTAAGAGGGGGACTAGGGGGGGCAATAGGTCTGTCTATAGGAAACTTAGGAAGAAGTTGTATAAGATTAAGAAAAGAGGATGCAGAGAAGAAAGGGAAAAGGTCAAGATATTTAATATCAGTAACTATGTATTATCTGAAAAAGAGGAAGAAATTCTGGGTAGAGGACTCAAATTTGCACCCTCAAAAGAGATGGATGGGTTTCAAATGTTTGTGGATATCAAAAATTCATCAGAAAGGTTACATTAAAGAAATTCTTTAAAAAGAAAAAAGATGAGGAGGGGGAAGAAGAAAGGCTTATCTTTAAGAAGAAATCCACTTTCTTCCCACAACATGTGAAGGGATGTTGGGTGGAGAGTTTTAATCAAGGAGTCACAAAAGAAATGAGGGAATTAGAGCAGAAAGAGAAGATCAGATATAATGTAAAAAAGAAAGAAAGGGAGGCTATAAAGTCCTTACAAGAAAATAAGGAGATAGTGATCAAACCCTCAGATAAAGGGGGGAGTATAGTGATAATGGGGAGAGATATGTATGATAAGGAATGTTATAGACTACTTAATGAGGAAGGGGTCTATGAGAAATTGAAAAGCAACCCCCTCAAGAGGATTGAGAGGGAACTCAATGTACTTATTGAAAAATGTATGGAGAAGAAGGTACTAGCAGATAAAGAAAGGGACTTCCTTATCAATATAGAATCTTCAGTCCCCGTATTTTACATACTCCCTAAAATTCACAAGAATGAAAATAACCCCCAGGTAGGCCTATTGTGGCTGGCGTGAACTCTATTACCTCAAACCTGTCCTAAATGATTGACCACCTCCTGCAACCCCTCATGCAAAAGATAGATTCTTTCTTAAAGGATACTGGCCATGTTCTGAGGACCCTTAGGGATATAGAATGGGAAGATGGCTATCTATTGGGAACAGCAGACGTAAGGGCACTTTATACAATCATCGATCACAAGAAAGGGATAGAAGCCATCAAATGGATACTGGATCAGTTCGGGTATGAGGAGGGGGTGAAAGAGTTCATTACAGAAGGGATCCAGTTTATTTTAAACAATAACTTTTTTAATTTCAATGGAGAATTTTATATTCAGAGGACCGGGACCGCCATGGGCACGAAATTCGCACCATGTTATGCGAATATATTCATGGCATGGTGGGAAGCCCAATGGCGGTCCACGGATCCTCTAGCAGTAAGACACCTTAAGGCGTATTTTCGATATATAGATGACGTCTTTCTAATCTGGAATGGAGATATGGAATCCTTTAAGAGTTTCAGTAGCAGTTTGAATTCAAACACCCATAATATAGAATTGACATTTGATATTAGTATCGATAAAATAGACTTCCTGGACCTTACGATTAGAAATGAGGGAGGAAGACTAACTACAGAGACGTTTAGGAAAAAAACCGATGCCAATTCCTTTATCCCCATTGAAAGCGATCATCACCCCAGATGGCTAAATACAATCCCTACTAGCCAAATGATGAGGATGAGGCGCAACTGTACGGAAATTAGTACGTTTCAGGAACATAGTAACATCTTGGGGAAACAGTTGTTGAGGAAAGGATATAATAAGAAGGTGATAGAAGAAGCATATCGATTAGTTAGTGGAAAAGATAGGATAGAACTTTTAAAAGAAAAAAAGAAGAAGAAGGAGAAAGTTAAAGGCCCGGTGTTTATATCCCAGTATAACCAAAATTACAAGAAAAGGGAAAAAATGATACGGAAATATTGGAAACTCTTGCTCAATGATCCAGACCTAAAAGATGTATTAACGGAGAACCCTAAATTTTTTTACAGGAGGGCACGGAACCTGAGGAATATGTTGGTCAGGAGTGATATTACAGATAATAAGAAGACCTCTACGATCAAAAGCAAGGGATTTTTTAGATGTGGGTTATGTTCTATATGTAGGAGGGTCAAGAGTGACACTTCAAAAATTACAGAGTATAAAAGTAATAATGGGAAGACACAGAAAATACAAGAATTTATTACTTGTAACTCCACCAACTGTATCTACTTAGTAGAATGTGATTGTTCACTTATCTATATAGGTAGAACCACGCGGGAAGAGAGGGATGGAGTGAAACATACAGAAGGGGTTTATGAACCATCCTCTCTCAGCCCACTTCAAGATAGTCCACCAGGGAGATGTAAAATCCATTAGAAGAATAATGGGTATCAAAAAGGTGGAACAAAATTGGAGGGTCCCTAATTGTACCAAATCTCTAGCGAAGAAGGAAATGGAGATCATATATAGGAATAATACACTGGCTCCTAATGGTTTAAATAATGCCTTCGAATTGAAGTGGTTTTTAGAATGATAGTTTGGATGTTTTTCACTATATAGAGGTTATGTATTTTAAATTTAGTCTACTTTCATAGGATTATATATGGATGCACGGAAGCACTTTTCCTTGAATCACCTTAAGGAGCACGTTTCTGAAGAAGACTATACGTCACACTGATTCCATGGACCCTTTATTGCACAGAGCACTTTAAATGTACTTGTTTGATTTTAGTAATACATAGTATGGTATGATGCATAGTATTATACTATACACTTACATTATGGAGCACGTATATTTAGTAGCGTTAAATGAGTATATATATTAGATTATTAGATTATTAGCATTAGACCCTTATGGCACGGAGCACTTTATATGCACATGTATGATTATAGTAGTATGGTATGATACTATACGCTTACATTATGGAGCACGTATAATTTGTATAGCACAGAGCACTTAGATTACTAGCACTAGTCACTTTACTTAATACACTTCATTTTTTTTAAAATTTTTAGTACTGGTCCCCCTAGTGTATCGTTTTAAGGATTTTTAGGATGGTAATAGGAATATGTGTTGAAGCTGAGCATTAGGACCCAGGAACCTCGGAAGGATTCCAAGGGAGAGTAGGAAGATATGTACTATGAACCCCCTGGAGCAATTATCATTGTGCCTGTTGGTATCAGAAACCGCTCTGGTCATATGCCCGTCTGGTGTTGCCAGAAAAAGATTATGAAGTTAATTCTAACTTACCGATGCGGTCCGTCTGAACACAGGAGGTCGGTGACGTAGTTCTCCATGCGCCGCTACTTAAACCCAGCACCCGCTACTAACCCACGTACCTTGAAAAAGACACACTCGTGTTGAAACGCGTTGGTTGTGGGTAGCGGTGTTCTAGTCCACTCAGCAAGCAGGCGGAGAAGGGGTAAGCAAACAGTTGGGATCTCACTGAGCACTATCGGGCCCGTTATGTGCAAAGAGAGCATATGCTTGTAATATACCCCTACCCTGACTAAAAGCCTTGTTTTTTGAGTTGGATGAATATTATTGTTGTTTTTATTGTTTATGGTGGTTTTAATATTGTGAAGTCTCCAACATGGATTCCGTTTTTTAAGAAGCAATAAAGAAGACACATAGTGGTTTTGCATATCCTTTATTGTGATCAATTAAGGGAAGGAGGAGGTGAGATACGTGAAATAGACTGAGAGATACTTACCATATGTGGATAGACTACACTGGGGCAGTTGTATTGCTTTCTTCCCCCACACCCCATATTTGGAACCCAGACGGCCTTTCTTCCCCCACATCCCATATTTGGAGCCCAGGCGGCCGTGGAGGAGAGGAGAGGTCGAGTGGAAAGCATCAGGAGTGACATATGAGGACTTGTTGCTGTGGATAAAGAGACTATCTTGTGAGTAGGACACACATCAGTTTGGGGATTGTAACGTCTTAAGTGTATTTTTGAATTCCTACAAGAGAGGGAGAAGGTGAGCGAGGTGTCTATATAGGGTGGGAAGTCAGTGAAGACGATCCGCACTAGGGCACCCGTGCCTGTCTCTCTTGTTGTTTCCCTTGAGGTGCTACTGACCGGTGAGGAGAGGTGGAAAGGAGAGGAGACCCTTTTTTCTGCGGTGGAAAAAGAAATAATCTTGTAAGTAGGACATACATAAGTTTGGGGATGATGACTGCTTAAGTATATTTGGCAACCTAACAAGAGAGGAAGAAGGTGAGCGAGGGGCTCATATAAGTTGGGAAGTCAGGAAAGACAGTCTGCACTAGGGCACCCGTGCCGTTTTCTCTCATTTTTCCCTGAGGCTCGGCCGACCGGCGAGGAGGGGTTGAAAGGAGAGGAGAGGAGCAGGAAGTCCCTGGAACAACCTGATAATCTTTTATGCATGAAAAGAATAACCATCTTGTAAGTAGGATACCTACCGGCCGTGTCTGATAAAGGATACATCCCTATAATTGAGGGTGGTGTTGGATCCCCAGCGGAGGATAGACTATCTTTGAGGTGTCTTTCCCGAATCTAGGTGCTATCCTGGACCCTATAGAAATTAGCAGAAAGTACACACCAAAGAAAAGGGGTACACCAGATTAGTACACACGCATAGGGACTCTTATAGATGCACTCTAATATATAACATCCAGAGACAGGAATCACAAAAAAAAATACTTACACTTACACTTATACTTATACTTACAAAAAAATACACTTACTAGCTTCTAGGGAAAAGTAAACCCTATAGGTAATTAGTGGCCGCAAGGACATGCTTCGCACATTCCTGTGCCAGTATCTTACCCTACTCTGGCTAAGAAAAAAGCGGCGTCCCCTGGATGGATGAAAGTCAGAAGACTGGTAGCTGAAGTAGACGATGTTACTGCAATAGCCGATGTACTCGGGATAGCAGATAGAGAGCGCTGCCAGGCCGGTCACCCGACACGCGTTTCACCAGAACGAGGCTTTGACCGATGAGTAACTTTTATTGGCAGGTGGAAATATTTTTAGTTCTGTTTTTGAAAGACTGAACTTCAGGTGGCAGGAAGACATCCAAGATGAAATGACAGAGAGACATTCAGTTACGTGGGCGAAGACAGTTGGTGAGAGATAAGTAGTGGATAAACATGATATTGAAATCCAAATTACTTTATTAGCTGTTCAAGAGAAGTGGTATAGATAGCACTGGACCTAACACTGAGACTTTTGGTACTCCAAAAGATAGGGGAAGAGCAGGGAAACTGGGTACAGAAAAGTGAACTGTGAAAGAGCGACTAGATAAATAGGATAATGAGAATAAAAATAAAAGGTGATAGGGCGCTTGATATAAAAGGGAAGTTAACAAAGGCACAAGGATGCCCGGATGGCAAAGGGATCTAAAAGGAACTTAAATAATGAAGCCAGGGGAAAATAAGAGAAACCAATTGGCTGGTGTAATTACAATAAATAAATAGAAATAAATGAAACCTTATAGGATGCAGACACAAGGTGGCAATGTAACACATATACTAATGTGCAAACAGCAATAATTCTAAAATCGATATAAAATCAGAAATATAACAGTCATTATCTAAACGGGGATTAGTGGTACCCCCTGTGATTAGTGGCTGCTTTAATAGGTTAGTGTATTGCGCCTTCTTCCACCTCCCTTTTTTTCTAGATAAATAGGATGTAGAGATTGTAACATTTGTATGAGAAGAAAGGGCCTGATCCAGACCTACGCTCGGGCGCATTTTTACGATGGTCGTAAGCGTAAAACATCCATTTGTACTTACAAATATTACGGTCATGTTATGCTCAGAAATTCTGAGCTTATGGGCCTTGAGTGTAACATCTTCGTAAGTATGGTCGAGGGGGCGTGTCTGCCATACGAAACTCGTGATTACGATTCGAGGACGGGGTGAGGCATTTAAATTGTACAGTATGGGCGTGCTAAGCGTCGTAAGTACGCAAGTAGCTTACGGATGCCCACGGTTACGATCAGAAAACTTAGGGTTGGGTTTGCTGGGCGTAAGACAAGTGGAGTGTCTAGGGGAGTGCATCGCAGGTACGCTGGCGTAAACATGCTATGAACATGAGCGTAGGTCTGGATCAGGCCCAAAGTGTCTATCAATGTCAAGAGCAGTAGAAATATCCAGAAGAATTAAAAAGAAAGTAGTGTTGTGAAGGAAGCCTAAATAAAGAGGTTTCAGAAGATTGTGTGAGGAGAGGAAGTGAGTGAGGCAAGTGTAGGCAAGTCTGTTGAGCAATTCTGAAGGGCATAGAAGCAGGAAAATAGGCCAATAATATGAGGGAGAGTTGGGGTCACAGTTTTGTTTTTACAGTGATTGGTGCATGCTTCAATAAAGATGGGAAGTATCATTCCACTAATTGAAAACTTATATTATCTTAGTAGTTAGTATCCATTCCATAGATGCTAGATTCTGGGGTTGATCAAGAGGTGAACGCAAATTAGCATGCAGTGAGCATATGATGCCATACATCTGAGTGCTAAACATGGGCGGGCTACTTTAAATATGCACAGTTACAGCAAAACACTAAGCATAAACACCATTTGTACTATTCATTACAATGAAGAACCCTGAACCGGATTCAAAATTAAGAACGTCAGCCGAATTCCTACAACTGCTTGCAAAATTTTACAGATTTTCTGGCAGCATCCACATGTGCACCAGATGTTACGGTACAGATATCTAGGCATACGGAATTTATTCCGCATCTCCTCCACCCACCTAAGTTCTGTAAGGTGGGAGGGGGAAAGCATTTAAATTTTGCGGTGTGGGCAGGGTTCAACATTACTGTGCGGAACAGCCGTCATACGAATCGCCGATCCGCACAACAGACTTAAGGCTGCCTTATGGCAAAGTAACTGAGCTACTGTCCGCAAGCAAGAGCAGTGACAGTAGAGTTCACTCCCCTCTTCTGTGCAGACAGACAGACCTACGCATATGCGGTACATGCACGGAAGTCTGAATCTGACCCCCTTTTTGCGTTCAGGCCCTCTGTGTCTAATTAGAATTTATGAATGTATAAGTTAGTAGTCTCTAATATATAAACAAAGAAAATACAGATCAATGTACATCTAACCTTTCTACCCACTATATAGGTTGATGCAGTGCTTCTCATGTCTGAGTTCGGATTCAAGTTAGCTGGACAAGAAGTTAAGGACATGCTGAGAAACAGCCATTTCATAAAAAAATGGATAAAGATCTCTGAAGAGTTTAAGCTGATGTTTCTTTCCTATGCAGAAAAGGTTTGACTTTTGTCGTTGACACTGGCTAACGATACAATTTTATTTTGCTAATAAATTCCAATTAATTTTTTTCCACCTATCCCACTTAAAACAAATATGATATATATAAGAACGTAAGAAAAAACTGCCATCCATTAAGGCTCTAGTTGTCTACACTTTCTTGTTAGCTAAAAATATGAAAAATATTACCAATTTCTATCTGTTTCCTCCTTAGCAAACACCATTATACACAACTAGTACGCCAGTAAGAATAGGTTATCTTGGTCCCTTTTGTCCAGGAGTCTCCTCTAAAGATGGCCATACACTAGAGCAATTATTGATACAATCATCCAATTATCAGGGGAGTGGGCCAGGATGGATTTCGAAAACACCCAATAATCGCTCCAGAAATGCTAGTTTGCGATATTTTTGTTGTTTGGCTTTCCAAACTATTATCACAGCAGCCTCCCGATATTGAGTTGTATAAAGCCATTTTCTCTATCGAAGCTGTATATCAACCTCCTGGCTGGAATTCCCTGTCTGTATGACTCCATAATTGCTGAAAAGTACAGCAGTAATACAGTAATGAAAGCTCTATATTCTGAAAGAAATGCATTGCTTTCATTACTATGGACCGGATTCTGATTTAATAGCGATACGCACACAAGGTGCGTAAGTGACCTCCATAGAAACAATCAGATCAAACTCTGTTCCGTCCGAGCCTATTTCCGAGGAAATGGGCTGTGCCTCCTCTCCGTCCGCTAAAGCGGGTGGGGGGAAGCATGGTAAGTATACAGTGTGGGAGGGGGCTTCCACACGGCAGTGGATCAGCGGTCGTATGGACCGCTGATCTGCAAGTTAGACTTAATGCAGGCTTATGGCAGCGTAAGTTGCCGTAAAGCCCGCATGACAGAGGGGAGTACCAGGGGGTGTGCACTGAATCCAGTCCATTATTACTGCTATACTGAATAACAAGTGTTAGTTACTGCCACTTAGCTGTATCTGGATGTGCTAATAGAGCCCTCTTCACCCTCTGCACATACAGATACAGGCAGTAACTGCTGACACTTGTTATGCAATCTTCTCAGTTACCTGTTTGTGAAGCATTGCTATTGCCTACATAAGCTTGCTTTATGTGTACCTATTTATTACCATTGTTTGCCTTGTTTTAACGGTACTTTAGCCCTGATCCAGAGCTACGCTGGGCCGCTGTCCATAAGTATAGGCAGCGTAGCTCTGGTGCACTCCCTCAACACTCCCCCTGTGGATGGCGTAATTACAGTCTACCCTAACTTTAGCTGTAAAAAAAAGTCTGTAATTACGCCGGCCACAGGATCGTAACCCCCTAACCCAGCCCTCCATTCCTAATTTCCCTCCCTCACCCCGCCTACTTTCTGTAACTACAGCGTAGTAACATCTGCCATTCTTACCCATACGGCCGCCATAAAAACTACGGCGGCTGTAGGTCTGGATCTGCCCCTTTGAAACTACCATTAGATAACGGTTCCTGTTCTCACTTAAGGTGAACGCCACCGCTATTATTACTATCTGCAAAACATCTAATTGGCATAATATATGTATTCTATTTATTTGGGTATTGCCTGTGCACTAAAAGCATCCCAGCAGTTTAGTTAACTGTAGTACAGATGAACATTTTCACTCATTAATATAAACCGGGTGTAGAATAATGTTGTTTGTCTAGCCGGGGACACATTAACCAACGATAAACTCACAAATAACGTTTATGCCAGTACCTAACCTATACCTCTGCATACTGTAGATTTATACATTTTGTTTGTTGTTAGGATCAAACTTGCCAGTTTGGAATAAATGATGGAGATAAACTGAAGAATATCAAACTTCAAGAGAACAAGAAAAGAGATAAGGAGTTCCAGATGCTTGAAAAGCTAATCCATCCGGTGAGAACAATACACATATCTGAAGAGTTTACTGTTTAAAAATGGAGAAAGAAGATAGAATACTAGATTCCAATGAATATCTAAATATCTAAGTACTGCAATACCCTAGTCAAGCCCGCCAGCTGGAGTCAGTAGAATGTAGAACTGGCAAGACACAAATACTGAAAGCATAACCCACTAACTAGAGGATTAAACATGGTGCACTACAGTGAACAAGCTATCAAGCAAAACTCGCATCAGGCTTTCAGTATTTGTGCCTTACCAGTCCTCCGCTTCATGGTTTGAAAGGACACTTTATCAATATTTTGACTGGCTGTACTTTTCCATTTATGGATTTTATTTATTGCTTTGCTGCCCAGTTTTTCATACCAGACCGGATGCAGACCCCTGCAAGCTTTCCATACATATGGGGGTCCGTTCGTCCGGCAGAGAGAGGGGAGTGCACGCCCCCTGTCACTGCAAAACTCGCGTCAGGCTCTCGGTCTCTCAGCATTTGTGCCTTACCAGTCCTCCGCTTCATGGTTTGAAAGGACACTTTATCAATATTTTGACTGGCTGTACTTTTCCATTTATGGATTTTATTTATTGCTTTGCTGCCCAGTTTTTCATACCAGACCGGATGCAGACCCCTGCAAGCTTTCCATACATATGGGGGTCCGTTCGTCCGGCAGAGAGAGGGGAGTGCACGCCCCCTGTCACTCCCCTCTCTCGTGCAGGCTTTATGGAAGCTTACGCTGCAATAAGCCTGCCTTAAGTCCATCGTGCGGATCAGTGGTCCGTACGACCGCTGATCCACACCAGTGTGGAAGCCCCCTCCCACACTGTACAATTACCAGGCTTCCCCCTGCCCACTTTTGCAGGTGGAGGGGAAGCACAGCCCATTTGCTGTGTGTTCTGTACGAATTTTGCTATGCTAGGGTTACTCCCTAGCAAACATGTGAGGGCCTAAGTGATCTGATGTTATCAGATCTGGATCCGGCCCACTATTTTACATAAATTTTTTGCTATTAGTGACAGGGAGGGTCTGCTACAGACCCAGAATGGGGGAAGCACTGCTGGGAGGCAGTTAAAGGGTGCAAGGGTAGGTAGGGAAGGGACATTATATAACTGTCAGAGCCTGTAGAGCAGAGAGGATGACACAACGCAGATGTATGTAGTAATGCACTAATGCACAGTCTTTTAGACCGAATATACGCAATCTACGTATCGAAATGATGCGCAGATTACGTGCAATAGCTACTACGCATGCGCAGTAGCTATTGTTCAGTGAATTACGTACGTCTATGGAAGATGGACGTAGTTCTGGATCCGGCCCTATGACCATAGATCAGATTCTTAATAATTAGCTACTTGTAACTCTATGTAATCAAACAGATACAGCTGACTATGGAAAACTGGTAACAATAGGCCTGATTCAGACTTAAGAAGGAGCTTGAAATTAAAAGAGGAAAGTTACTCCTGGGGCCAGATTTACTAAGCTGTGGGAAAGGAAAAGATGTTGCCCATAGCAACCAATCAGATTTTAGCTCTCACATTTCTATTACATACTAGAAAATGTCAGCTAGAATCTGATTGGTTGCTATGGGCAACATCTCCACTTTTCCTTTCCCGCAGCTTAGTAAATATGGCCCCTGGTCTAAACCTTGTTGATTGCAGGGAAGTCATATTTCATCTGCTGCAAACAGTATTAGAGGTGAGAGGTGATGTTTCCCAGCCCAAGTCTAAATAACAGTGTGATAGTAAAGCTGGTCAGTATCTGTGTGCAGTAAGCAATTCAAAGTTATATCTCTGCTTGCAAAGAATACAAATAACTTGACTCAACATGGTTTAGCCCAGGAGTAACTTTCTCCCAATGTTAATGTTGCACAAATATTGCAAACATCTTAATACTGAGTTCCTGGTATCCTCTCTTTGAGTTGATAGACAACCACTCAAATAATTCCACGTAAATAAATTTCTTCAGAAACAAAGGAGAGAATCCACACATCCAATTTCTGTTGATCTGCGAGTATCGGATGCATATGGATCCATATTCACAGGTCTGCCGTTTCCAGATCACACCGCTAACCACTCCCATGGACAAACTTCCGTTAACCATACCCTCCCTTATGTTTTACATTCTAATACCTAGTCACACCAACATGCGAGTGCAGCCCTGCCCCCTGTAGGAAGTGTAATTTTTCAGAAGTCGGGATAGGGCAGATGGCGTTCAGATCGGGTAGCAAGGATGTGTGCTTAGAACACAAAACCAAACATAATACAATTTTATCATAAGGAAAAGTCAAATGTCTGGTGCATTGTAATGCCCAGAGCTGGCTATTCCATGTATAGTCATTACCAATGTATAGTCATATACAATATTTTGCCAACAAACAGTGACATTTTTTTTATTGTGCCTCGTCACTGAAGGTCAGCTATTTTTTAAAGGATTATGTAACACCTCTTTATACAATAAAGCAAATGTATTTGACCTCTAACATAATGTCAAGGAAACCTTTTTCATTTTAAATAAATATTACAAAAGTGCTTCAGGCACATTACTAAATAATATGGACTTTCTATACTTAGTTGACACCTTAACAACAAAAGAGATTGTGTGTCTGACATTACCTAAAGTTTTGTAGGGCTAATATTAGGATTGAGGATGTTTGTCTCTGAAAATTGTTAAAGCCAGCAATGGAATTGGAGAAATGGAGTGTTTTCTTAGCATCATGTCACGTAGTGCCACTCTATGTGCGCCCTATAATTTTTGCCTGAACTCCCTCTGCTCAGTGTTTGTTGTTTCTCATTCAGGACGCCATTCTTCTGGTGTCCACCTTCGGCTGTTTCTACTTTCAGCTGTCCCCTTACTGGTGAATCCTCTCTTCCCTCCTGCTCACCTTAGTACGTAACTGTCCTCTGGGGGCCGCGACCTGCCACTGTTTTTCGCAGCCAAGTCCAGCCCCACCATCAGGGGCTGTGCAGTGGTTAGACTCCGTGCCCTGGAGGTTCAGGATCGTAACATTATATCCCGCTGTATTCAGGGGAAGATTCACGGTCTTCACCACGAAGCCAGAGCAGATGAGTCCAGCCCAGGTCTTGGCAAACCAAATTCAGGCCTTGTCACAGATTGCACAAGACTTGTCCGCCAGACTCACAGTTCAAGAACAAGCTGCTGTTCCTCAACCTGCAATGAACTTACCAGCTGGGAATTTACGCAAGCCCAAGATCAACCTTCCGAATTGGTTTCGGGGATCCGAGAGATTTTCTCCGATTTAAAGAGAGCTGTAAACTTTTTTCAAGTAAAGACCATTATCTTTTGGAACAGATCTACAAAAAGTTGGGATTGCATCTCTCTTCTCCAGGGGGACCCTCAAACATGGGCGTTTGGTCTTGCTCTGGATAATGCTGCTCTTTAGTCAGTAAATGCCTTTTTTGAGCCTTTTTTAGAGCTATTAAGTGTGGTGATTAGACTTTCTGATACAGCTGCTAGTAAGAGTTCTATTTAAACAGGAGCTGGGAAGCGATTGCATTGAGCTTGCAATTGCATTTTTATTTTAAGGGCAGTTTTTTTTTTAAAGTGCAGAGTTAAAACCAGGAAACATAGAAACATAGAAACATAGAAAGTGACGGCAGATAAGAGCCACATGGCCCATCTAGTCTGCCCATTTGTTTATTGAAAACTATACTGACCCTAGACCCTATTTACCCTCAATTTGGGTTTCAATTTAGGATACCCTTATATTTATCCCAAGCATGTTTAAATTGTTCTACTGTATTGGCCTCAACCACCTCAGATGGGAGAATATTCCATTTATCTATCACCCTTTCAGTGAAGTAATTTTTCTGCACATTTCCTTTGAATCTACCACCCTCCAGTTTGTATCCATGCCCTCGTGTTCTATTACACCTTTTCTTTTGAAAAATGGTACCCTCCTCTAGCTGGTCACAACCCTTGATGTATTTGAAAGCTGCTATCATGTGTAAACAAGAAAGGAGTTTAAAGCAAGACCGGGCTAGCTAAGGTTAGTAATTTCAAATACACTGTAGGTCAAGGGGGGATAAGTTATACATAATAAGATGAGTGGGAGCAGGATTGAAAATCTCACTCAATCAGACTCTTGTCATATGTATGCACACTTGGAGCAAGTGTTCCAAGGTACATTCCTCTGTGAGAAATGTGAGCACTTGGTCTCTTTGGAAGCCCAGGTAAGTAATCTAAAGCAGACCATTGCAACATTGAGGGAGACTGCAAATCTTGAGCAGAATCTACGGCTTACTGTTGATGCTTTAGCTGAGCCGGGTGGAGCAGAGACAGAAGGGGATGGACAGGTAGGCAGCTGTGTAACAGTTAGAAGGGTTGGCAGGGGAAGGAAGAGGCAAGCCAGTTCTGAGCTGAGCAATCCCAGTAGATTTGCCAGATTGGATGAAGATACTGTGGAAGGCTGTTCAGTAGCGGCAGGGCTGAGTGAGACTGCTTCCTCTAACAGCCAGGGGAACAGTCTCTCAGACAAGGGGACCAATAGTAATCAGAGACCTAGGGAAATTGTGGTAGTAGGAGATTCAATTATTAGGAAGGTAAATAGGCAAATCTGTTACAGGGACCGTGCATGCCGAACAGTGAGCTGTTTTCCTGGTGCTAGAGTTCGACATATGGCGGATCTTGTGGACAGATTGTTGGGAACGGCTGGGAATGACTCAGTGGTCTTGGTGCATGTTGGTATCAATGACCGGGTTAGAGGGAGATGGGGTGTCCTTAAGAATGATTTCAGGGACCTGGGCCTCATACTTAAGGCAAGGACATCCAAGGTCGTATTTTCAGAAATACTACCTGTGCCATGTGCTAGTCCAGGGAGGCAGGGGGAAATTAGAGGTTAATGCATGGCTAAGAGATTGGTGTAAGAAGGAGGGTTTTGGGTTTTTAGAGCACTGGGCTGTTTTTTCAGTTAGATGACATCTTTATTTCCGTGATGGATTGCACCTGAATGAGGAAGGGGCTGCTGTGCTAGGGGAGAGAATGGTTTGAAGGTGGGAGGAGATTTTAAACTAGGTTTTGG
This sequence comes from Limnodynastes dumerilii, assembly GCA_011038615.1. Classification (NCBI taxonomy): domain Eukaryota; kingdom Metazoa; phylum Chordata; class Amphibia; order Anura; family Limnodynastidae; genus Limnodynastes; species Limnodynastes dumerilii. Next base: position 77,741 of record WWET01005733.1, read on the forward strand.
GAGGGAGGGGAAAGAAAATATTTATGGGATAGACATTGGGTGCAGTAAGGGGAAATATAGTAAGAATCAAGGGGGTGGAGAGGTGGTAAGAGGAAGAACAGCTGTTAAGAAGGTGCCCTTGTTAAAACCAGTAAGAAAAACGAATAACAAAGGGAGAAAATAGACTTAAATGTATGCTTGCAAATGCAAGAAGCCTGTCAGGAAAAATGGGGGAGTTAGAACTATAAGCAATGAAAGAGCAATATGATATTATAGGTATTACTGAGACATGGTGGATACACAGGACTGGACAGTCAACATGGAGGGTTATACTCTGTTCAGGAGGGATAGGGTAAATAAAAAGGGAGGAGGAGTATGTCTTTATGTTAAGCCAATGTTAAAACTAAGTATACAGGAAGTTATCTATGAGGGTATTGGTGATAATATAGAGGCATTGTGGGTGGAAATATCCAGTGGAAGTTCAAATAAATTTCTGATAGGGATATGCGATAAACCACCAAATATTAGTTTAACTGAGGAAGCCCAACTTAAACAGCAAATAGCAAAGGCAGCACAGCAAGGTCAAGTTTTAATTATGGGGGATTTTAATTATCCAGATATTGATTGGAGTACTGAGACTTGTGGTACAGTTAGGGGAAACGGGTTTCTGAGCATGCTAAAAGACCATTACATGTCCCAAATAGTAGAGGAACCAACTAGGAAGCAGTCTATACTGGACCTAGTAATAACAAATAATGTAGAGGTTATATCAAATATTCAAGTAAGGGAAAACTTAGGAAACAGTGATCATAATATGATCACATTCGAGATTAGTTTCCAGAAGCAACAGTATAAGGGATTAACTAGGACTTTAAATTTTAGAAAAGCTAATTTTAATATGCTAAAGGAGTCTATAAAAGACAGACTGGGATGCAGTTTTGGAAGAAGCCAATAAACATACCAGTATAATTTTGTACTGAAACTGATATAATATAGTAACCCCACAAACACTGGACAATGATCCCAGTTCTGCAAGTCTGCAATGCAAGTCACTGTGGCCCAACACCTTTACTCCTGCCCCTACCAGGAAGGTGAGAACTCACCTTAGAGACTAAGGCCCGTATACAGAGAACCGTTTCCATGAAGTAATGCAATTATACGCACGGCCAGGGGTGTATCTATGGGTCCAGCGTCCCTGGCAAAGTAAGGGACTAGCCCCCCCCCATTTACTCCCAGTACTTCATTCATGTGCCCCCCACCCAGTACTCCCATCATGTGTCTCCATTCCCCCCCCAGTGTATTCCCATCATGTGCCCCATCTCTTCCCTCCCCCAACCCCCAGGTTTTCTAACCTTACAGGCTCATCCGCCGAGCGGGACTGCCGGCTAGCATATGAAGTCCCGTGGTGGCCGAGACTGGGCCCGCGGGACTTCATTTCCTAGTCTCGGCCACAGCAGGACTTCATATGCTATCTGCAGTCCCACTCAGTGGATGAGGCTGTAAAGGTAAGGAAAGCCGGCCCTCATTTTACCATCCAGCCGCAGTCTAACTCTAGACCAGTAGGTGATACTACCTCTTAGACAAGGTGGCATCACCGGTCCTTTTGGTGGTGTCCCTGGCGGGTGCCACCCTGGCCGAGGGGTAGATACGCCTCCGGAAACATATACACAAATTCATTGCTACAGAAAATAAACATAAAAGAATCAAGTCTAAACCAATGTGGCTAAATAAAAAGGTTAGGGATGAAATGAAAAAAGAAGAAGCTTGCAAGCAAGAAGCATGCATTTAAATTGTTTAAATCTGAAGGAACTGAGGAGTCCTTCCATATCTATAAGGAATATAATAAGAAATGGACAAAGGAAATCAGATTAGCAAAAATAGAGACTGAAAAACAAGTTGCAAAAGAAAGCAAGACAAGCCCTAAAACGTTTTTTAAGTATATAAATGGCAATAGAATCAAAAAAGACAATATAGGACCCCTAAAAATATGGATGGGTGGATTGATAAATGATATTAAAAAAAAAAAAAGCAGAGGTATTAAACACTTTATTTTCTTCAGTGTTTATTAGAGAGGAAGAAATGGTAGGAATAATACATAAAAATGAAAATGCAACTGTACTATTACTTAAAATTTGTTTTACAAAAGAATAAGTCCAAAGGCGGTTGAAAAAAATTAAGATAAATAAAGCTCCTGGCCCTGACTGCATACACCCAAGGGTTTTAATGGAGCTGCATTCAGAAATTGCTAGACCGTTGTTTTTAATTTTCATAAACTCAATTTCATCAGGCTGTGTACCAAGGGATTGTCGTATAGCAGATGAAGTGCCATTGTTTAAAAAGGGAATAAGATCACAACCGGGTAATAGACCTGTAAGTCTGATATCAATAGTTGGTAAACTGCTGGAAGGGATACTAAGGGATAATATACTGTATTTCTTGATGTGCAATTAGATTATTAGTGGGAATCAGCATGGATTTGTGAAAGATAGGTAATGCCAAACTAACCTAATTAGCTTCTATGAGAAATTTAGTTTGAACTTAGACCAGGGTAGTGCAGTAGATGGTCTACTTAGATTTTGCAAAAGCCTTTGATACAGTGCCACACAATAGATTGGTTCACAAAATAAGGGAACTGGGTCTAGGAAACAACATTTGTACTTGGATCAAAAACTGGTTGGAGAATAATTTATTAATGACCTTGGTGATGGTTTAGAGGGCGCGTTTTCCATTTTTGCAGATGACACTAAACTATGTAAGGTAATAGAATCTGAGCAAGATGTAGCGTCTTTGCAGAGGGACTTGAGTAAACTGGAGGATTGGGCGGCCAAACGGATGAAGTTTAACATAGATAAATGTAAGATTATGCATTTAGGGATCAAAAACAAGCATGCAATCTATAAATTAAATGGGGTAAATTTAGGAGAATCTTTAATAGAGAAGGATTTGGGAGTGTTGTGGACAATAGACAGCAATAGTGCTCAATGCCAAGCAGCAGCTGCAAGGGCCAATAAAGTATTTGCATGTATAAAAAGGGCCATAGATGCAAGAGAAGACTGTGTAATTTTGCCACTATATAAATCATTGGTAAGGCCTCATCTTGAATATGCAGTTCAGTTCTGGGCACCAATCCATAAAAAAGACATTTTGGAACTAGAAAGGGTTCAGAGAAGGGCAACAAAATTGATAAAGGTTATCGAGTCATTGAACTATGAGAAAAGGCTAGCCACTTTAGACATGTTTACTTTAGAAAAGAGGCGTCTAAGAGGAGATATGATTAATATATACAAATACATCATGGGTCATTACAGAGTACTTTTTACCCCAAGGACTGTACACAAGACACGGGGGAACCCACTAAGGTTAGAGGAAAAGAAGGTTCACAACCAGCAAAGGAAAGGGTTCTTTACAGTAAGGGCAGTCAGGATGTGGAATTCACTGCCAGAAAAGGTTGTGATGGCAGTTTCACTTGATATGTTTAAGAAAGGCTTAGATAAATTTTTAGCAGAAAAGGACATCCAGGGTTACCAGGACCGGTAATTTAAATAAAGGACAGTAGTGGAGCCAGGGAGAAATGTATTTATTTTTTATGATTGCAACAATTTGAAAGTTGCTTGATATGGATTACCTTCAAATATAAAGATAGGGATCGCAGGAGGTGGAAATCCCTTAGGCAGAGGAGTAATTTTCAACATCACTCCCTTTCTTCAACTATCCCTGGGAGTGCTCAATTCTGAACAAATTCAGTTTAATTTCCTTTCCCTCAGTTCCTTTGATCATAGGCCACCAAAGGCTGGCCTTGCACAATCCTACCATCAATTGGACCTCTGGAGAGATTTCTCAGTGGGATCCACAATGTTCTGCTTCCTGTATTAAACTTCCAGTTCATGTTATCTCTGTCTCTTCTGAAGATATATAACTATGCCATCAACCTGCTACCTAATTCTGGACTGCCTAAGGGAAGACTCCACTCACTCGCTCTTGCTGAATCCAAAGCTATGGATGACTATATCAGAGAAAACCTTGCTAAGGGGTTTATCCGACCATCAAAATCACCTGTAGGGGACAGTTTTTTCTTTGTTTCTAAGAAAGATGGAATTTTACGCCTGTGCATTGACTACCGAGCCCTTAATGACATTACAAAATTAAAATTAAAAATTCCTATCCGTTGCCACTGATTTCTGATTTAATTAATCAATTGCAAGGATCCAAGATCTTTACCAAGATTGAACTTTGGGGCGCCTACAATGTCATCTGAATCAGTCACGGAGATGAGTGGAAAAATTTTAACACATTGTCCGGTCATTATGAATATCTACTGATGCCGTTTGGCCTGAGTAACGCTCCAGCAGTTTTCCAAGACCTTATTAATGACATCTTACGTGAGTTCCTAGGAAAATTTATTGTCGTTTACTTAGAAAATATTTTGATATATTTTAAAGAAGTAGCTGAACATCGCATCCATGTGAAAAAAAAGTTTAACTAAAGCTATGTGAGAACAAATTGTTTGCTAAGCTTAGCAAGTGTGAATTTGAAGTAGATCATGTAGTCTTTTTGGGATATCATATCTCGTCCAGAGGATTTGCTATGGATCCTAGCAAGTTCAAGGCTATCCTAGATTGGGTCCAACCTTCTAATTTGAAGGCTATCCAGCAGTTTCAATGCTTTGTTAATTTTTATTGTGAATTCATCAAAAACTTATACTTAGAAGAGGTGGAATGGAAACATAGAAAATAATATAAATAGATGGAGATTTTTTGTGTTTCGATTAAATCAGTAGGAGAAGTAGCCTTATAACACACCACTGTATACCACCCCACTTCCAGCTGTGATCCAAACTCTATCTTTTAATAAGGGAAAAGGACTTTTACACCAGTACCAACAATTGTGGATCAGTGAGTAGCACTTGGGCCTCATAGTACTGAGGTCATGGGTTCGATTCCCAGAATAGGCCTTGTATGTATGTCTTAGGGACCTTAGTATGTAGCAGTCAGGGCAGGGACTGATGTAAATGCCTAATGTTCTCTGTAATGTGCTGCAGACAATTTGTGGTGCTATATAAATAAGCATTAATAATGACAAGGTTCTTTCTATGGTCATTAACAACCCCATATTAAAGATGTATAACTCTATGTGTTGAAAGTGTAACAATCAAAACAATTCCTTTCTGCATCAACACTTATAATAAAATGTAGAAGCTTAGAAATCCGGATCCGGTCCTATGAAAGCATCTTGAAAATGTAACTAAATGTAAGAAACACAATAGTTAAGACCCCCAAAAAATAAAAAATTAATAGGGACACTAGATAACATAGGGCCAGATTTACTAAGCTGCGGGTTTGGAAAATGAAGGAAAATGAATTCTCTCACAAAACTTATGTATCTCCTGCAATCACTACCTCTCATTTACACAGGCAAATATTCAACAAATTCATTTGGAATCACAAGTGACCCAGACACAGACTGGTTATATTAAAGCTACAATAAAAAAAACTAATGTTGGTATTAGTGTCCCATGTTGTGGGATTTAATTATGCAGAATAGCTACATCATTTTAGTGATTCAAAGCTCTAAAGTCAATACTGATAATACTTTGGAGAGTGGACATTAGTTTGGTTTCTATCCTTCCCCAACAAATTAAAAAATACCCCCCTCCTAAAGACTAAGTGCACTGTGTGGAACATTGTAGTACATTTAAATGCCCACAAGCTGTTACACAGGATACAATCTCTGGTACAATGATAGTATTTTAGTATTTTTTCAGCCAAAATGTATTTTATTTGGAAAATATTACTATTGCAAAATTTTTCTGAATGAAGTTATTCATTCGGGAATCGCCACACAGACAACACACACCAGACTGGAGGTGAGTACTAGGGTCAGGCTGTGGGGAAGGGAGGTTCAGAGTTAGGTAGCAGAGAGGGGAGTCTTAGGGTTAGGCTGCGGGAAGGGAAATCATAGGGTTAGGCTGCGGGGAGGGGAGTGTTAGGGTTAGGAAGCGGGGAGGTGAATCTTAGGGTTGGGCTGCAGGGAGGTGAATCTTAGGGTTAGGCTGTGGGGAGATGAATCTTAGGGTCAGACTGTGGGAAGGGGAGTTTTAGGGTTAGGCTGCAGGGAGGGGAGTCTTAGGGATAGGCTACGGGGAAGGGAAGGTTAGGTTCAAGCTGTAGGGAAGAGAGGGTAAGGGTAACGTAAGGTGAGGGTCAGGGAAAGGATTAGGAAAAGGGTTGAGTTAGATTCCTACTTACCATTTGCCGCTGTCTGCTCATCCTGGGGAAGATTGTTTGCTTTGCCTCAGCAAGGCAGAAGCAATCGATTTTCCTTACACTTCGAAAAAGAACAACCCACACCGCTGCTACACTAACCCTTACTGGTTAATCCTTGCTTTCAGGATGGGAGCGGCATTGTAAAGCTGGGTAGTCTTATGGATTATAGCATGATCCTTAATTGCAGAAGGTAAAGGTTAACAACTTTAGCAAATGAAGATCAGGGAGATTGTGATCGCAATATCAAAGAACTGCACCAAGAGGGGTTGTGTCCTGTACCAAAAAGGGTGTGTCCTGTGCACAGCTCCACCCATGGGTGTGTCTAATTCTTTCTCAATAAAAATGGCAGCAACGGTATTTATTGGTTGTTAAATTGCCAGTGAATAAATACTTTCAGTATTATTGTGAAGACTGTGAATAGGAGTTCCGCTAACTTCTTCATCTTTATAGAAAAGGTATAAGTAGGTGACACAGGAGCTGATTTACAAGAGACCAAAGTGTATTTTCATTATTGTCTCTACTATTGAAGTCATGTTGCCTGAGATAACTGCCAGTCTTTGATTATATCTTGGCTTCCATGAAAATTGCCTTCTCCATAGGCCTCAATGCAAGGAAATAGGACATAGGGCCTGATCCAGAACTACGCGTTGGAGCGAATTTCCGTGTGGTTCACACATAAAATCGCTGTTTTGTACGCACTGCGCATGAGCACCATAGAAAATTCGCACATTAACGTAGCGTAATTGTGAACGTATGGGACATTCACGTATGTGTCACGTAAATACTTACGTGTGGGCGTGCCAGTTTTGCGTTAGTCCAAATTACGTGCGAATTACGTGAAGTAGGCGGGGGGTTGTATTTAAAGTGTACAGTATGGGCGTGCTTAGCTGCGTAAATTCATTCAGCCCATACGTATGTGTGCGTATGACAGCGGTTACGTTGGAAAAAGTTAAGGTAGGGTTTGGAAAGCGTATCTTGACAAAATACGTCCATGCAAGGGGTGTGCCGAGGGGAGTGTAAAGTCCTGGGTATACATCAACACCCACATAAATTTAGGCGGACATTTGTCCAATTTTCACCATTAGATATCACCATCCTGTACTAATATTCGGGAAACATGAAGAAATAGATTTAACCCATTCAGAATGCTATCAAAACATACTTCCTTTGAACACGGAAGCCTATATTCAAAAGGGGGCAAAGTAGCTATTTGTTCTTTATATGGATCATAGACAGCATCAAAGAAAAGGGGTAAATGTAACATTTTCGTTTAAGCCCCTAGGGGCCACAGTATTCAAATTAAAAATCCATTCAGCTTCTCTTTGTAAGAGAAGCTGATCAATATCACCTCCTCTAATGGATTCTCTCCATTTATCCACCATAAAGGCCTTGAGTTTTTTAGGATTGGAGTCATGAATTTGATTGAAGTGGCGTGCCACTGGTGTCAATATTTTACACTTCTGTTTGTCTGTGGGAGCATTTTTTATGGATCTGATGTGTTCCATTAATCTCTGCCTGAAAGGTCTGATTGTTTTGCCAACATATAATAAACTGCACTCACAAATTAACACATAGATGACAAATTTTGAGTGGCAATTCATGAAATTCTTCAATTTGTGGGTTTTGTTAAAACGATCAGTAATTTCCATGGTTTTCACCATAAAATTGCAGGTATTACATGTACCACAGGCAAAAGATCCCACATATTTATCTGGTCTTGACGGCTTAGAGGTGTAAAAACTTTTGACTAACATATCTTTTAAATTAGTGGACCTGCGCCAACACATTGGGAGATGCATATCAAACATTTCACTGAGAGCAGGCTCAGTTCTTAGAACAAGTAGATGTTTATTCAATATTCCACCAATGGCTCCTGCCTGATAGCAGAAGTCAGTGATGAACCTTATCTTAGATTTAGCATCCTTTGTTTTCCGTTTCGGATAAATCAAGTGATCTCTGTCACTATTAAGAGCTAGATGATAAGCTGATATTAAAGTATTTTGCGGATAACCCCTAGCTAGAAGTCTAATTTCCAAATCTTTGGCTCTTATTTTGAATTTTGTTAAAGAGGAGCAATTGCGGCGCAAACGCAAATATTCCCCTTTTGGAATATTGACCTTAATATTCTTATGATGTGAACTCTGACAATGGAGAATACCATTTGTGGCAGTTTCCTTCCTATATAAATCGGTACTTAAACATCTGGACTCATCAATACCAATAGTGATGTCCAAGAAGTCTATCTTTAGCTGACTCTTGGTCATCGTCAGCTTAAGGTTAAAGTCATTGGTATTCAGGGTGGATATAAAATTATCCAGTAATTCTGGATGCCCCTGCCATAGGAGCAGGATATCGTCGATATAGCGGAGCCACATGGGTATATGTTCCGTATACACCTCATTTGACTCCGCAAAGACGATATCCTGCTCCCACCATCCCAGGTATAAGTTTGCGAAGGTGGGGGCACACGGGGTCCCCATTTCTGTGCCCCTCACCTGTAGATAGAAATTGCCATCGAAAAGAAAATAATTCCTTTTCAATACAAAATGTAACAACTCCAAGATAAAATCATTGTTTGGACTCTCTACCCCACT
>WWET01005734.1:67870-86485 GCA_011038615.1 Limnodynastes dumerilii
GACAGACAGCCTGGGTGGGAATGGGGGCCCTGCCACAGGCTTACACTCTATAGGATAGTAGGGATTGATAGATAAGGGAAAGTGCTATATAATCACACAGCGGGCCAGCCAGCTTGCATGGTAAAAGTGCTCAGTTCTCTGTATGATCCAGTCACACACAGTGTTAGTAACAGAAATGAGGGGAATTTAATATAGAAGAGAACAAGTTTGGTTTAATCATGAAGTGATGGTCATATAATTAAGTTGTTGTAAATAATAGTGTAGATAAATGTTATGCAGGTTGTGGAATTTAAGACGCTTTTCTGAAGAGGTGAATTTTGAGGGAGCGTTTGAAAGTTTGGAGAGTAGAGGATAGTCTTAGTGGGTGAGGAAGGTTATTCCAGTGAGTGGGTGATGCCCAGGAGAAGTCCTGTAACCAGGAGTCAGAGCATTTGCTTAGTGTGGAAGAGAGCTGTATATCCTGTAAGGATCTAAGAGCACGAGCTGGGATATATCTTGAGATGAGTGAGGATATGTATGCAGGTGCAGTCATATTGATGGCCTTGTAGGTTAGCAAAAGGATCTTGTATTTGATTCTGTAAAATACAGGTAACCAATGTAGAGACTGACAGAGTGGAGAAGCTCTTGAAGAGCGTTTGGCAAGAAAAATCAGTGTAGCTGCTGCATGTAATATAGACTGTAGTGGGGTTATTCTATAATTATTTATTATTAAATAAAAATGTTTACAAAGTTTTAAAAGATGCCTGATCAAACAGGTTGTGAATCTTTCTACGCTCAATCACAGATGTACTGCTGCATGTATGTTTATGGTACTATCCAACAAAACCAAGCCCTCATTATTGGACTAAGTAGAAAGTGGGATGAAACATATTTTTACATGTGTATAGGCAGTTTAAATGCTGCTGTGTCCTGGTTAATTTTTAAAAATAATATTATATCTAGTGTTTATTCATCCCGATTGGTCCGGATTCTGAAATATGTACATTTGCATGCACCCAAGTCCATTTGTACTGTCCCCTACCTTAAATGTTATGTATCCACCGCATGTAAAATAGAGCAGGCACACTAACATTAACTGCACAGAATGCAGCATTTATTGTACAAATTCTTAAATCTGGATTGAGTTCATGTTTATTAAATAAAACATTGATTTTTGAGTATAACATTTAATTTCAATATAATATTTTTACCCATTCACCCGGTGTGTACTTCTGCAATCTAGTAGCATTATACATTTTAGAACTGCCCAGTGTACCCATTTGTTAGGAAATTGCTGTGCTTATTTTAAAAAAGGTGTCCATTTTAATTCTAGATAAACCTCTAAAACTGTATATATGATTATATCACACTTACACAGAGCTGGGATCCTCAGTAAAGTGCAGAGGACTGAAAGCATAGGGTCGATCCAGAATAATAGAAGATGTTGTTGATGAAACAGTTCCACGTCTGTAAGCTGGAAGAATATGTCACATATTTTTATGTAAATATTTATGATACTTTATGACATAAAAGAGCATTGGTAAGCACTTATTTATAAGTCAGGGTAAATTACACAATTGCAATAAACATAACTGAAAATTCCTATTAAATAAAAGGTGATTTCCCTCAGAGACAATTTTGTCCATGGTATTTGCAGTGGCAGCCCAGAAATTAATAGTGAAAAAAATCCCCAAAATAACTGTAAAAATGGAAAATGTTCACAGGTGTCATCAGAAGTGGCATGGCTTTGCAGGAGCTCTTACTTACCTTGATGCACAGAGAATAGGTATTGTTATTTTTTACCAATGATAAGAGGGAGCAGCCGTGTTGGCTAACCTGTGGCACTCCAGGTGTTGTGACACTAGTCCCAGCTTGCCTTAACTGCAAAAGCATAACGGATACCTGACAAAGCATGCTGGGAATTGTAGTTTCACAACACCTGGAGTGCCACAGTTTAGCCAAAACTGCTCTAGAGTGACCCTCTAGTGACCAAGATTTGCATAGAGGAGAGCAAGGATAGGCAGACACTGGTTTTACCAGTTATCTTACCAGTGTGTACTGTTCAAAGATGAAAAAATAAAAAACAACACCATAGTTTCCTGCACTCCCAGTGTATTGAGGCCAAAAGATTGGAATACCATATGACTTCTACAATCTCTAACTGGACCCAGACAGAGAAAAACAATTAATACGTGAATGGACGGACTGCCCAGTTGAGTAGAATCTTTTTATTTAAAACCAATATGTCAGTTTAAAATCAAAGAAAAATGTGGTATGCACTTTACAGTCCCTCTAAGATACAGGAATAGATATTATACACTATGTGGTTACAACACCAAAAGCCTGGGCAAACCACACAGTAAATATGACTAAAACTGGAAGTATCAGCGCTTCGTCTCATTACCACCTCCAATTGGTTTTAAATAAAAAAAATTCTACTCTACTGGGCAGTCTGTTCATTTATTTTGTATGGAGGAGTGGAAGTATATACCAGTCGGGAGACAAGATCTGTGGTTGACATGCAATTGAACAAATAAAGGAAGTGTGAGTAGTTGGAATAGTTTTCTATTTTCCTTAAAAGTGTTAATTTATTGCACGAGAAAGAGGGTATTTGCCGTTTTATTCTACATACCCACAACGTAAAAGAGACAGGAGGAGGAAACAGGAGAATAGTGAATAAAAGAAAGATACCTTTTAACTGCTTAAGAACAAGAGAGACTCAGTGTGAGTGTAAATTCTGCTGGGGACAGGGATAACATACATATAGGCACATATAGACATGGATAACAGACATATAGACAGGGATAACATACATATAGGCATATATAGACAGGAGTAACAGATATATAGGCACATATAGAAAGGGATAACAGACCTATAGGCACATGTAGACATGGATAATAGACATATAGGCACACATAGACAGGGAGAACAGACACATAGGCACATATAGACATGGCTAATAGAAACATACACTGGGGGAGCACATAGAGCAAGGAATAATAAAGACATACACTGCAGGAACAAGTATAAACAGGAACAATAGAGACATACACTGGGGGAGTACATACAGACAGGGATAATAGAGAGGGGGCACATATTTTCAGGGATAATAGAGACATACATAATAATAACATCAGTTATTAGTTCTGTCTTTGTGTGGACTATTTGGCCTGACTAGACCACCAGGGAGGCAGCCATAAAATCAATGAAATAATGTTAACCCTAGTGATGGGCTATTACTTATGGTCCACTACTTTGGGCTTGCCCCCAAGGCTAAAAACAGGAGGAATCCCACCATAGAGGAGAAAACACAAAAAATATATATGGGATGTAAAATGGGTCTGGCATTGACATATACCATAATATATGGTCTTACATGTCAAGACTTATATGTGTGTGATCTTACTTAATTCAGGCTCTGTTGTAGAGAGATGGACTTACACAAAAACAAAGGTGCTACATTTTAGGAGGGCTGATTTTATAGAAATTTGGAAATGTGTGAGTTTTTGGCAGAGTAGAGGCGCTTGTAATGAATGCAGAAGCAGAAGAAAAAAATTATCAACACAACTTTGTATCAGGTAGGTCAGGAAAACCCCTGAAAAAGTCAGCAAATGTGGTTTACAAAAGAGAAAGCAAGTATAGAAAAATCAAAAAAAAGATGGCCTTTAGGAAATATAAGCAAACAGAAAAATTATGAGTAGGTTGGTGTATCTTGCTGAGCAGAAGAAGACTAAAAAGGTTATCAGAGTTCAAGTCATGTCATGTCGTTCACATGCATTGTCTGAGATGCATAAATTATTGTGTGCCATCCATTTCATGGCAACTGGTTCTTTCCAGTCTGTCACTGGAAGAGTGGTTGGCATTGCCCAAGCTGAGGAATAAAAGGTTCACTCAGTAAGAAAAGAGGAAAAAAGTTTTGTTTTTTTTAGATATCTAAATGAAAGCTGAAAAACGAAATGAGCTATAGCTAAACTAAAAATGGAGAGTGGAAGTTTGTCAAAAGTGACAGGGCTATGGAAAATCTTATTTGTACAATATTCACAAAAAAAAGAAAGAGGACAGGACCACTGTTAAGTTGCAAGAATATAGATACAAAGGTAATAATTACAAGTCGTTAGTCCCTGAGATGCAAGTCTTATTAAATATCTGAAAGCGGAAAATGTAATAATTATTATTATTAACGTTTATTTATATAGTGACAAAAAATGTGATTTGATTTTGTGTAAATCACCAGCTATGCAGTGATTTTAATGGCGATTATTCAATCGCCAAATTTACAAAAGGAAAAGTTACAGCGATTTCATCTTTTTTAAAATCGCCATGTAGAACATCGCCATGGCGACTTTTTCAATGACGGACATACAAAGTGCTGGATTTACGAAATGCGTATTGACTGAATTGCCATGAAATTGGCATGAAATCGCAGAATACAAAAGTGCCAGGTAGTAGAGGCACTTTTGGACTAATTGCAGCCAATTAATTATGCATGAGTCAGTTACCTATAAAAGTCTGCACTAAATTGCAATCAGATGAGGATTTTTTGAATGTAAGTATGGAGTTTATGGTCATTGAATCCTACCTTAAGTTTTACAATCACGTACGTATGCGGCTTTACGGCCGCATAATTGAGCGTAATGGGCCGTACCCCGCCCTGTCCCCTCATTTACATCTGTATCTCCGCCTTGATGGTAGCTATACTACGATCATAAGTGAGGGGACAGCCCCTCTCCAGTGTCCTGCGGCGAACATAGCAAACGTTATCAACGTAGCAGCCGTTTACATCTGCCAGCTGGGAGACGTCCCACCTGTCATCGCAGCAGCCTGTGTCAGATACTGCAGAGACTGGGGTAGGGGTGTTCTTTTTGGCTCCTGGGATCTTTCCCCGTTTTTATGTGTTTTAGAATTGTCCAGGATTGTATTATGTTTTAAATATTTGGAAGTAAAGTATTTTTATGTTTTGCACTCCTGGCTATTTATTTATTATATTATCATATATTAATGATTTCTTTGTTTGTGTATCTCTTGTTTATCTTTTATATATTGGTCCTGAGGGATTGAAGATTTTAACACAGAGACTGAACATTAATCTCAAAAAGGATTTTTTCTTTAAACATTCATCTTTTTATTCCATGATATGCCGCTATGTATTTTTGTTTTTAGTTGTGATTGCTAATTCATCACTTGCTTATTTATCATTATTTATGTAGTTTTATTTGTACACACAATCAGCGCTGTAGCCATATGTTTTAGTATTTTCTTCAAGTTATTTATTTGGGAGGTTTTGGCACCTTCTTAAACATATGTCACTGCTGCAGATGTGAAGTGGGCGCTTTAAAGTGGTACACACCCCTTTTTTCTTATAGCAAACGTTATGTACGCCGACCCATACAATGGTGTAAACAGTGAAATTACGTACATGCTGTACATAGTTTCACTGTCACACATACCTGAGGATCTGGGCCATCGTGTCTACTACTGATCTGCATGTGGGTTTAGCTACTATTATAGCAGCCACACAAAGGAGTGAGAAGGATAATGAACAACACCAGACCCAGGTTCGGAGCACACAACGCATGATCCTGCCATGTAAGTGTGTTTAGTGTGTGTTTGGACCTGGACGCCTTGTCTTGTTGTGCAAATGTTTAGGCTTAACCGTGCAAACCTCCTGAGCCTTTATGAATAGGGATTTGGATCCACCATGTCGTTCACATGCATTGTCTGAGATGCATAAATTATTGTGTGTCATCCATTTCATAGCAACTGGCTCTTTCCAGTCTGTCACTGGATGAGTGGTTGGCATTTCACAGGAGAATTTTTCACGTCACTTTATTTATGTGTTAAGTGCACTCAAAAAACTTTTGCAAACATATATTTGCTTTGGTGAGCCCTAAAGTTAGCTTTCTATCTATCTTGGGATCTCAGGATTTCCTAATGTCCTGGGAGTTATAGATTGCACTCATATACTGCTGAGACCATCTAAACGAAGGGCTTACATATACACCAGTAGAACTCATTACCATTCCCTCAATGATCAGGTGGTCTGTGATGCTAACATGCAAATTTTGAGTGTATTTGCAGGCTATACTGGGTCATGTCATGATGCTTATATTCTGAGATAGTCATCCCTGTTTTCCAAATTTAAGTTGTTTTTTTTTTGTATTGTTAAATTTAGGTTTTTTTTTTACTTTTAATTACATGTAATGTTTTTTTTTTTGCATTTCTCATCCTAGGGAACTCAGACTGATGACTCTTTTATTGAATCCACACACTCCTGGGCAACACAATTATAATGAGGCACACATAGGGCCTGATCCAGAGCTACGAAATTGGCCGATTTCGAGCGATCGTAAGACCGTTTTTTGCGTATTTTCGTACGAAAATTCGCACTGCGCATGCCCAGTATGACAGCTTCTGGTCGGCTGGACGACATGAGCGTATAGCGGTCGTATTGTGTGTGAAATATTCGCTCGAGGGGCGTGCGCTCAGTACGACGGTCGCCTGGGCGCTCGTTCTACTACACGGAGGCGGGGATAGCCATTTAAATTGTACAGTATGTGCGTGCTAAGCCCGTACGCTCAGCGTATTATGTGCGAAAATTCGTACGGCCGACGGTAGTACCTGGTGTAGGGTATAGCCGCCGTAAGCAGGTACTTTACAATGGGAGTGTTAGGGGTGTGTATGTTTATACGCACGGTCGAACGTACGCAATCGCCCGTCGTGCGAAATTTCGTAGCTCTGGATCAGGCCCATAGTCACATAGAGTGTACTTTTGGACTTTTAAAAACCAGGTTCAGATGCCTTGATAAATCTGGTGGTGTGTTGCTTTATTCTGCTGCAAAGGTATCTCATATTGTGCTTATTTGTTGTCTCCTGTATAAAGTGGCTTTACATCAACATTCTCCTGACATTATTGCAGTTGAGAATCAGCCAAAAGGGGGACTTATTCCAACTGGAGATGTGCTTTCTACATAGGGGAGTGGAAGCAGATAAGGGATGAGCTAATACAAATTTTTTTTTACATGTAAGTAACTTATGAGAAATGTGTAAATTAATATATATATATAAACCATTAACTGAATGTGGAACTAAGGCCTTTTTAATAACAAGTATCACAGTTATAGTAGACAATTTATTTATCTAATGTACACATGTTTAATTTTCCAAAAACAACTATACAAGCTGTTTTTGGTCAAAATCAAAAATATATTTGTTTGGATTATGTTTTGCATGGCCTAAATCACCACTAAGTTATTCTGACAAAAAACTATAACATGCAAACATTTGCAAAAATGTTGTAAACAAACTATTTTCTTTTCCTCTTTTTTTTTTACAAAACTGCATTCATACATTAAGGATGCACGCCGATTGCTGTGAAGGAGTGCTACTGTGACCTATTCTCCTACCTCCCCTGGTGCGAAGGCCACATCAAGGTGGTGTGTTTGCAGCAGAACTAACAGGGGGTATTAGCATGGCTAGTTTCTGCTGATGATGAGCTGGGAGGATATAATGCATTGATTATATATTCATAGATTTGGGAGATCATATGGACCGCATTAGCATTTAAATCCTGTATTATATTGTTGCCAGTTTCTATAGTAGCAGTATTCTGTTCAATGAGAATATTTCTCCACTCCATGGCTGATGCCATGCGATTAATGTCCAAACTTAATATGCTATTAGTGTGTCTAAAAATATTGTAAAAATGGCGCATATATGTGTGGTGACTAGCAATAAATGTGTCTTGTTTGGACTCAATTCGAGCTATGAAAGCAGTCAAGCAGAATATCTGTTTGGGACATTTGATCTTGGGACATCTGCTACTAAGCAGGTGTTTGCTGTGGGATGGGTATTTCTGGGGAGGGTTGTGTTTGCTGTGGGATGGGTATTTCTGGGGAGGGTTCTGTTGGCATAACCTCAGGTTCAAATTATGCCACATAATGCTGGGTTTCCAGTTGTGCTGGTCCTTTTGGTAAAAGCATAAGGTAAGTCATTTTTCAAATATTTTTCCATTTAGCATTTGTAATCAAAACATTGAGATGTTTTCCATGTTGTATTACCTTTGTCACACATAAATGTTTTTATTAAATAAACCATGGAACAAAACTTAACTTTTTTTGTAAAATATCATGAGCATAAAAATTAGCAAAAGTTGTTAGTTATTGGGTTCACAATATATATATTTTTTTTATTTTCAAGGAAATGACCATAAGAAGATTGGAAAAAAACAAAGAAGTGAAGAAATGCAAATGAACTGCACACAGGCAACCAATGTACATGATGGGCGCTCTAACATAGGACTGATTCACATGTAGGAATGCCTTGTGTAAACTAAGACAGGAAAAGTTCAGGTAGCCCTCAACCACTCGTAAGTTGAAGTACCATATTGTTTGCTGTGATGCCATGCATCCTCTTTTACTTAGTTCAGCACACACCTGCTGCGTGATTATAATCAATGGATATTTGTTTTTAAATGAAACAAATAAAGGCTTGTTTTTTAATCATATGCTTATTTTATATTTTGTGCAAGACTTTAACATTGTAAAGGTGCCATTATTTGTTTTAAGTTTGTGAATTTTTTTTTTAAATACTTTATTTTGTGAACAAATACCATTACATTCCATTTACTTATATTTTACTGTATTGTTTTTTTTTATATGCTTATTTTAAAAATGTTTTATGAAAATCTCTATATATAGTGGATCATTTTATTTTTAACTTCATGAAGTATGAGTTTATGTGTATTGCAAATTGTCATGTTTATTCTTATTTCAAGTTGTATAATTAATGGTTACTTTTGTTTACATATGTTAAAGAGTACAAGCTTTTTAAATATATAAAAAAAAGTTACTTTTCCAAAGCCGAACCATTGCATTAAGTTAAGTATCTTTGAATCATAAGCAATTTTAAGCACCTAAACGCACGACCGATTCACAGCTAATAAAGTCTGCACGTACCTAATATAATAATACACAGGAAAGACTTACGTCATTACGTTGCACTCCTGACACAGGGAGAGTGGTTAATCGGTTTCTTTCTTTTCTCAGAATTGGTATTGCGGAGTTTTCGCGTGTATATATATATATATCGTACGTCATAAACGTCATTAGTAGCTAATAACAAGAGAAATTCCAAAAGACTGAGAATATAAAAAGTAGTCCCTCTGCATATAAGTGGAAATATGGTAGAAGCAGCCAACTACTGACCAGTGAGCCTTACATTTGTAATAGTGAAATTGAGGAAAACACTGTTAATGGAACAAATTGTACAATACGAGCAATTTACAGTTCCTCCATAGTTCCTCTTGGTGAAGATCATTTAAAACAAATATTGTTGATTTTTTTAACTGGTCATGACAGTAGTAAATCAAGGGGAAGCTGCAGACATAGTTTATCCAAACTTCCATAAAACTTTTGACACTGCCCCACAATGCAGAATCTTTAATAATAGAAATGTGCCATTGGATTCAAATATGGTTGTGTAGATACAATCTTGTTTGCAGGATGTGCAACAGATGTTTGTAGTAAATAGATCCTTTCTGGGTATGGAAAGACTACTAGTGGAGTTCCCCAAAGATATCTACTTGGACCAATGCTATATTATATCTTTATTGGTTATATTACACATGGTATCAAAGGTAAAGTGTGCACGGTTGATTGATGATAAAGGTAGACTTGGATGAATGATGTGGCAACTAGAGTTTAATGCTAACAATACAAAATCATGCACTTGGGGCTCAAAACCCAATATAGCAACTACAACGGAACTACATTAGAAACTACTGATGTGAAAAGACATCTAGGAGTCACAATTTCATGTGACTTAAAGATAGACAAAAAGTGTAGTAAAGATATAAGAAAGTCAAGTCAGATGCTTGGTTGCATATGAAGAGTAAATTAGGAATTAGTAGCAAAATAAGAGAAGTAGTAATGCTTTCCCTTTACAAATGTACCTGTGACCCCCAAAAAATAAACCTTCCGGGGGACACTGGTATATCTGGTATATATTCTGGTATAGCCAGAAATAGAGTATTTGAAGAAGAACTGGAACAGAGACTATAACATTAACAAAGATTACTAAAGAAAGGGAGACAGAATAATAAAGACGACCAAAGAAGGAGGTATAAGGAAATATTAACGATATACAGAAATATAGGGGAGGGAATGGTAGTATTAGAACACTGAGAATCAATTCACGGACATTCACTAGATATTATCACTTTATAGATTTATGTAGCATCATAGGGCTTGACACATTTGTATTTAGATTAATAATAGAGCACTGGTTCTATATAGAAGAAATTTTTCATATTTTTCATGTTTTTTTAAGAAGAACTACGGAGGTGAGGACCATGTGGGGACACTGACGGCATTGAAGAGTATTACCGCTTACCAGCGGGACTCACAAACGATTTATGCAACCAAAAAGAAGGAGAAATAATGAAGGTAAAATAGTAGGAAGAGAAAATAAGAGGTACAACAAAAAGAAGCAGGTAGAGGGAATAACGGGAGTAAAAAAGAAATAACGATGTATAAAACATAGAGAGAAAAGAAAAAGAAGTGATACAACAGAGAATATTAGAAACATACAGCCATATATACTTTGTAGATTTTTATATTTTTTAAAGTTTTTTGCAGTAGAGTCTATGGACTCTAGGACCGAGGGGCAACACTAGCAGCACTGAAGATTGAATAGGATAAGAGGTTTTGACGACGGGGGTTAGCAATAACTATAAGTAAAAGATATATTTTTGGAAAGTAGAAGGAAAAATGGAAGGAAGTAATTATAGACATAGAAGTCAAAAAAAGAAAAGGAAAAAGGATTTAAAGAGATGTAAGACGATTTATGACCACTAATTATGACGTCATTGAGCATATACATCAAAGGAAATGGTCTTTAGAGAAAGAAAGGAAAAAGGCAATAAGAAAATGACAGGAATGAATTAAAGGAGAAAATGTATTTAAAAGAAAGGGGAGGAAAATATGGGGAATATTGGATTGGAAGGTGGATAAATAAAAAGAAGAAAGAGATTACTCATGACCATTAATTATGATGTCACACCACATATAAAAGGAGGACAGGGACCTTTCAAGACCATACCTTGAAAAAGAGCAGTCACTGCTTGAAACGCGTTGGTAGGTCTTGAAGGGAAGGGTATCCTGAGCCTATGTTCCACTGTTTTGCTGTTTTCTCTCCCTCTCTTGGTACGCTGTGGTTGAGGGCCCTTTAACCAGTACTTTTAGTTTGAGGAGTATTTTTCATCTTAGAGGAAGGCAATAGAGGGACATATTTGGAAGGCTTAGCGAAGGAGAACCCCTTCCCCTAGAAGGGAAGGAACATTCCACATAAGAAGAAAGGAGACCAAACAGCGTAGATGTGAAAAAGAAAGTTTTTATTATAAATTTTTTATGTGTTTTTTAATGAAGATTTTTATTGTTTTGGAATAAATTTTTACTTTTTGAATACGAAGTATTGAGAATGTTTTTGGATCCTCGGTGAGACATATTAAGGAGGTGGATTCGGTTTCCTGATTTGGAGAAATGGTTATCCTGTAAAGAAAAATAGAAAAAAATCTTATTTTTCCTTTCAAAAAAAGTACATAAATCTTATTTTTTAAAAAAAAGTACATAAGAAGGAAATACATTTTATATGCCTATACACCAAGAGGAGGAAAATGTAAG
The DNA here is from genome assembly GCA_011038615.1 of Limnodynastes dumerilii. Lineage (NCBI taxonomy): Eukaryota > Metazoa > Chordata > Amphibia > Anura > Limnodynastidae > Limnodynastes > Limnodynastes dumerilii. Next base: position 79,531 of record WWET01005734.1, read on the forward strand.
TACCTTCTGTACTGTTGATATTCACTTTCTTGTTTAACGGTGTTGCACAAGGAGTTTTGTTTCTTCTCTCCAAGTTGTGGATTTAAGGAGAAGGAGGAGCCCAGGGAGCTTCAGAGGAGGAACCCAGATAAAGGCTGGAAAAGAAAGACTGTGAGATACGCCCATATCCCAAGAGGAGGAAAGTGTGAGTACCAGATTGGCTGTTTGACATTTACCTGTGAGTAGGTCTTAGGGTGCTGCACAAGGATCTTTTCTTCTTCCTTTTTTCTTTTCCTTGAGTTTCATCTAATCCAAGGGGATTGAAGAGAAGTTTGGAGGAGACGCATAGAGGAAGATTTGGGAGTGATCCTGACGAGGATTCGAACTTTATGACTTGGTATCCCTTAAGAAAAGAGGACAATTAAGGAGGTACCCTTCTTTTGGATGATCTAGGGGTCATCTAAGGAACATTTAAAAAGAAAGGAATACCCCTGAACAATACTGTATTGGAGAGACTATATATATAGACAATAAGAAGCATTATTACATTGTGACATTACCACTTGTGCGCTTATACCTATTCCATTGTTATCTGTATTAAGCCAAGTAAAGATATTTGCTGCCAATTTTTTTATTTTTTTTATTTATCCTTTTGTTGGCTCCTGATCTTCACCCTCAGAGAAGGCACTGGTGGATCCACTCACGGGTGTGAGAGCAGCTCTAACAAGAAAACACAAGGCCGCGGTTCTATTCAAATATATGAAATGTGTGCAAGTGTACATTTAAATGGAAGACCAAGAACCAAAAGTGACCACTACAAGGAACTTGTAACTACAAGTAACAAAAGACATGTCCGACGTCCACACAAACATTATATAACACACAAACATATAACAGTATATATATCAGCACATACATAAAAAAGAGGTTTAGTTCACAATATAGCTATATTGGGTTAAGCTTACTTGCCCAGTGTCAAGGCATCTCCAGTAGGTATACTCAGGAGGTCTGTATTAAGACACTGAAGCCATTTGAAAAATGTGCAGCGACCATATTGGGGAGGGCTCAGGCTCCCAAATAAAGCTAGAAACAGTAAAAAGAAAACACAAGGCTATGCTTCTATTCAAACTTATGAAATGTGTGCAAGTTTATATATAAATGGAAAAGGTTTAGTAAAGGACCAAAAGTGACCACATAACAGTCCCGGCGCTCCATACAAACATAATATAACACTATGTGTCAGCATACAAATAAATAAGTGGTTTAGTTCCATTAGAACAGCTCTGTTAACACTCCCTGGGACTCACAGACTACCCCCATGTGTGACTACACTAGGCCTGAGGTCTTACTAACCCCGGCACCCTGGGTATTCTGATTTGTATCACTGATCACGGGAGTCACCTGTGGTAGAAGTCCCACCTAGAACTCCTACCCCTAAGTCCGATCTTTACTATCTACATGCCAAAAGCTCACCCTCCTCTTCTCTGGATTCTGCAATGTTTCAGGGTTCCAAACAATATATAGAGGGTACTCCCCCTGCCTCTCTTGGTCATGGCCAAGCCACCGAATCTGTTTAAGATTTTAGTGCAATCTAAGATTGGAAGCCAGATTATAGACAGGATCTTCTTGCAAACTGCAGCTCTGTTAGCAGTGGTCTCTTAAGCAACCATGAGGATTTCTCAAGTTGAGGCCCAACAGGAGGTACATGAGGTGCACATGCAGTATCTGCGCTCCACTGTTGCCGCTCATGCTGAAGATTTGAGTGAAATGCATGCCCGCTTAGAAGATTTGGACAAAAGAGGAAAGAGAAACAATTTGAGGGTCCAAGTTCTGTCATAGGATATCCCCTCATGAGGATTGGAGGAAGCTCTTACAAAAAATTTGAATAGCGTAATGGATGCTCATGTTAACAATGGGTTGGATCCAGACCTAGTTAAGTGCTTGAACTAAGTTACTCCTGGGCTAAACCATGGTGATTGCAGGGGAGTCATATTTCATCTGTTGTAAACAGTATTAGAGATGAGAGGTGATGTTTCCTATCCCAAGTCTAAATAACAGTGTGATAGTAAAGTATCTGTGTGCAGTAAGCAATTCAAAGATATCTCCCTGCATGCAAAGAATACAAATAACTAGACTCCCCCTGAAATCAACATGGTTTAGCCCAGGAGTAACTAAATTCAAGCACTTAACTAGGTCTGGATCAGGCCCAATATTATAAAATTTGATAGAACCCACTACATTTTAGAAACTGGCAACTTGTGTAACCGTAGAAGGTACCGAACATGCGAAACTCTTGGATTGCAGGTGCGTAGAGAAGGATGAATATCTACTCACTTCTGCTTCTCTTACTGTAAGAAACCATGACTTAGGCCTTACTGTGACCTCTAAGACTTTCTTAACATTCAAAGTGGATAGCTTAGATTAACTGATTAATGACAAACATAATTCTGGTTTTCTCAGCTTTTCCTAGTTTGTAAGGATGTTGTAGTTTCTCTGTACTGTTAGTGATCAGTCATAGGTAAGAGTCACTAATTTCGCTTTTCCTTCTGATATATTAATAATGTTTTATTATAACTTTCTATGGCTCCTCCTGAACCCCTTTAGGTTCCCTTAGGCCAATAGCACCCCAGTTTTGAGCTCCGGCGGAATTTCCCTTGTGACTGGAAATGCCACTAGCAGCATTCCCTAGATGCTGCCTTTTTCTTATTAAAAGAAAACTATTGATAATACTTGTTCCATTGTTGATGTTGCTATTGTTGCTACTATTTCTTCCTCTCTGCCCCTTATGTCTTTTTTCTATTTCTTCTCTCTCCCCTCCTCTAATTTTATCTCCCTTATGTTGTTTGTAACATGTGCACCAGTTATGAAGTTGGAAAAGATTACTATTAGTTCAGATGACCCCCCTCCCGATTCAGCCACAATACCTCCTACGGGCTCTGGCCCAGATTCATAAATAAGAAAACCAGCAGACTTCCGTACGCTGTGTATGGAAGTCTTCTGGAAAATGGTACTGCACATGTGCAGTATTATTATATCCGTAACAGAGCAAAGACGACAGTTGCTGTGCTCCCCCTGAGTCCTCCATAGGAGGGATTGTTGACATAAGCATTTAAATTGTACAGTAAGGACTTGGATAAGCCCCTATGTACAGTATTCCGCACAGAAGGGTTTCAGTGTGGAATACTTAAGGTAGAGTCATGCACATATGATTGCAGGGGTAGTGCCCTGTTCTCCTACATACTCGGCTATGGATCAGCAGTTTCACGATATCCTCCGTAGTGGAGGCTACCATACAGAAAGGAACTTTAACTATGAATCCTATCCCCTGTGAGTAAATTGCATCTAAAACTAGTTTCAATCAACACAAAGGGGCTCAATTTGCCTGAAATTCATTCCCACCTATTCCACTCATTACACTTAGAGAAGATTGATGTGGCCTTTATTTAAGAAACTCATTTTAAAAAGGGAGCAGTGCTGCATTTCTTTAATAAGCATTTCCCTATTGTATATACTAATAATGGCACCTTAACCAAATCTAAAGGAGTAGCCATTTTTTTCTAGACATCTCAACTTCTAATTATATGAGTCATTCCCATTTGGTAATGGTAAAGGTTTGCTGGTCAAGGGTATTATAATTAATCAGTTGTTTACATTCTTTAACTTGTATTCCCCTAACCATAGACAAGTTTTCTTCCTAGACCAGATTACAGAGTAGAAGGTAGGTGGGGATTTCAATTGGGCACTGGACCCCTACTTAGACTTCTCCTCAGGAGCTCCATGCACCTCCTACAGCTTAACAAGAAAGGAAAGGAGAATCCTCCATTCACATCAGCTGGTGAACACCTAGTGCACGCTCCATCCTACAGATGGGACTATACTTTCTATTCCCACCCCACACAAAGTTATTCCAGTATATACTATTTTTTGATAAGTCACAGGTCCCTTCACCTTCTTTCTTTATTATCTTTATTCTATGCATGGCAGCTCTATCCTGCTGTATTCAACTGAACCCGAATGTTGTGGGTGTTTAGGTTGATAGGCAGAGCTGTAAATTGGCACTATTCGCAGATAATTCCCTATCTTTTCTTAGTAATCCAGTTCTATCCCTCCCCCATCTAATAGTGGAATTTAAAAAATTCAGCTTTGTCTCTAACTTTAAAATCAATTATAGTAAGTCATTAGCAATGCCTCTACGAGTGCTGGATGCTGACGTGGCAGGGATTTCATCAGTGTTTTCTTTTTTTATTGGTCCTCTTGTGCATTCACTATCTGAGTACTAACCTCGCCCACAAACACCTCCCTTCTGTATGATGCAAATTTCCCCCCATTGCTTGCCTGTATGCAAAGCGATCTGAACAAATGGTCCTCTGGTAGGTTCTCCTTGCTGGGTAAAACCAACATTGTCAAAATGCCAATTTTGCCTAAGCCTTTATATATCCAAGCTCTCCCTGTTGCTATTCCTGTTACATGTTTTACTCCACTCTCCTTCCAGACACACCAAAAGAGATACCACCTCTCCCCACAGAAGCATAATGCTTATCTTCAGCTTTGGCACTTTATTATGCACTCTGAGGGAAGCCCTCTATTTAGAAAAGTCCCACTTGTTTTGGGAAACTCTGTTTAAGGGAGGAAAATACCTTGCACATTGTTTTTCTTCGAGATAACATTCTGTTAAATGCTCTCTATATGGATCCACTCAATTTTGTCTGTGCATGGCACAAAGAATTACCGCAGGCTCTAACTGAGCCAAAATGGGACAACATTTTTACCCTTACACACGCTTGTTCATTGAGTCTGTCTGTTGCAGAGTCAAAGTTTAAAATACTTTTCAGATGGTATAGGTTCCAAACCATAGTCTATAAACAATACACTGCTATCACAGAAAACTTTTTAAGATGTGAGGGTGCTGTAGGCATGCATATACACATTTGATGGGGTTGTTCTGTACTATCAGCCTTTTGGCAAAAGGTTAGAGATATTTCGATACTGCTAGTGGGGCCATATGTTACTAAGGGACCAGATATTTGGATTCTGTTATATAAAGAAATGGAAATTTCAAAATACAAATAGTCTCTTTTAAAACACTTAGCTAATGTGGCTAGAGTTGTCATCCCTCATCACTAACACTCACCTACCCCTCCTATGATTAATGGTATGACTGTATTGATTTTTATGAAGCTATGGACAATATTCTCTCATCCGCCACCGCTATTAACATATTCTATGTTGCCACAAGGTCTCATTGGTTGGACTTCAAGACCACTTATCTCAACCACATTTTACCTGCATGGTTGGACTTCAAGACCACTTATCTCAACTATGTTTTACCTGCATCGTTATCTGGTTAGCAGGCTCACAATACAATCACTCGTAACCAGAAGGTGAACATCTTTTCTAAAGTTTTTTTGCCCCTGCCTTTCTTCTCTCTCTTCCCCTTCTGCCATCTTTTCCCTTCTTTAATTATCTCTCATTATCTCTGCCTCTCTTTCTTATATGATATTTTCGGTTGTTGTCCATTTATTATGTGCTAATTGCACATAATCAACAAAAAGTGTTAAACAAATCAAAATATGTTTTATATTTTAGATTCCTCAAAGTAGCCCCCTTTTGCTTTGATAAATGCTTTGCACACTCTTGGTATTCTCTCAATCAGCTTCATGAGGTAGTCTCCTGGAATGGTTTTGCAACAGTCTTGAAGGAGTTCCCAGAGGCGCTGAGCACTTGTTAGCTGCTTTTCCTTCACAATGCAGTCCAACTCATCCCAAACCAGGTTTAGGTCGGGTGATTGTGGAGGCCAGGTCCTCTGACGCAGTGCTCCATCACTTTCTTTCTTGGTCAAGTAACCCTTACATAGGTGTGTTTGGCGTCATTGTCTTGTTAAAAACATAAAGGATGGTCCCAGTAAGCGCAAACCAGATGGAATGGCATGGCGCTGCAGAATGCTGTGGTAGTCATGCTGGTTAAGTGTTTCTTAAATTTTGAATAAACCACCAACAGTGTCACCAGCAAAGCACCCCCACACCATCACACCTCCTCCTTCATGCTTCACAGTGGGAACCACACATGCAGAAACCATCCGCTCACCTTCTCTGCGTCTCACAAAGACACAGCATTTGGAACCAAAAATCTCAAATTTGGTCTCATCCAAAGTACAGATTTCCACTAGTCTAATGTCCATTTCTTGTGTTTCTTGGCCAAAACAATTCTCTTCTTCTTGTTGTTCATCAACAGTAATGGCTTCTTCGCACCAATTCGACCATAAAGGCCTGATTCACGCAGTCTCCTCTGAACAGTTGATGTTGAGATTTGTCTGCTATTTGAAGTCTGTGAAGACTTTATGTGGGCTCTAATCTGATGTGCCATTAAGTACCGGTTTCTGAGGCTGGTAACTCTAATGCAAACAGGAAAAAACACAGCAATACAAAAAAGAAAGTGAACTAATCAACAATGGATGAATTAACCCTAGGCAACCAAGTGTATAGATAAAATTTTAATACATATATGATACATACATAAAAACCATATGCTGCTGAGAGACAATACTGAAATGAAGGTTTTGTATAAATTTCACTAGAAACCAACAAGTACGGAGGGTATGATGACTCTGTGTAATAGGTTAATAATCACTCGCTGTGCAGAGAATGGCTAAAACGATCCCACATGAATTATAATGATGGAAGACAAAAAGTCTAATGACTGGCCGATAGTGGTAGTTTCACGTGTCTGTTACCTAGATGTAATATGTACTTAGGTACTCACGGCCCAGATGTTTAGAGTTCATACGGTATACTGCACAGTTCCTGATATTGATCTTATCCCCGGTATGGCAAACCGTTGATGGTCTCAGTTCTGAAATGGAGAAACCAGGGATTCCTCCACAGGGTGATCCTCGTGGGGTAACCGTGCAGATAAAGTCTTAAATAGGGTCCACTGTGTGGAGCTTACCTGTCACGTTCCCGGGTTGGTTAGGACCGGG
>WWET01005735.1:3987-15152 GCA_011038615.1 Limnodynastes dumerilii
TCCCTACATTCAAAATGGAAGTCAACTAAAATCTGCACTTAAGAGGGGAATGTCATAGGAGTGTGCTAGCCTCTAACGTGCTGACTTCAGCAAACCTGTGCATGCCGAATGTGCTCTTAAGTCTGGATCAGTTCTGTGAAATGTGCTTAAATATACGCAATATATGCATATCTTGGAGACTTTAAGCGAACATACATGCGCATGGAGAGTTAAGATACCCCTATATAGGTGGAAGTCTGTTCCATAAGAATGAGGGGAGTGTTATGGTAGGAGGCAGGCAGCTGATTAGCGGGCGTTCTTCTATTTGTGGGTGGCAAGATTGGACGCTTTTTGGGCTGAACTCACCTTTTCCTTCCACGTGGTTGTTTTGCAGAGTTGCTGATAGGTTTAATCCTAATTATCCTATCTATAAATATGTGTACAATACCCTATACTTTTCCTTCCTGATGAAGTCTACAGATGAAACGCGTAGGGTGTGGGTACCTGGAATAGAAGTGTGTGACCATTGTTTGTAGCTGTCCAACCGTTTCCATCAAGCCTGCCCAGGACGCCAGCTTATCTTGATTGGTGACATTGGTGATATAGGCCAGGTTTCACAACCGTGGACGTATTACACATACATCCTTAATTTATCGATAATAGCTGCTATGCATGCGTAGTAACTATTTTGTGTAATCAATGGCTGCAAGGACATAAACAGCAGGCATGTGTTCCACTTGAGCAGGGTGCAAGCAGGGTTAATAGTTAAGGGGTTGTCTTAGCTTGATGAGGTGGGGGGAGCTAGAGCTGGGAGGGGTTTTAGAGGTCATAAAAAGTGCAGTGTACAGGAAGTGAGGTCTATTCTGGAAAAGATTTTCTCTCTCTCCCTTTAAAGTGTGCAGTTTGTTTGTATTAATCTTCTGCTTTTCAGACAGAGCATGGTGGGGCAGTAGCAGTGGGGTTTCAGCAAAATGGGGGATTGATGCATGGGGGAATTCTGGGGAATTGGGGTGGTCTGGTCGGAGATCAGCACAACCCATGTTGCAAGGACATCATACCCTAGCAGTGGGGTCCTGTCGGTTGCCACCTTCCACCTTCCAGGTTCATTTCCAAGGGGTCGAATGGTGCTGCTAGATGACTGGATGGGGGGCGCCGAGGTCAGAGGAGACTGACCTCTTTAGTGTTAAGATTTGCTGAACCTGCTATTGGGCCACCTATTTCATCTCTTGGCTATTTATATATAATCTCCACCCATATAGTCTTTAATTCAACAATTCGGCCCAATATATTAATAAATGCCATGTTCCCTTTTTAAACCCAGGTATCATTGTCTGTGTTGTTATTTCTTCAAGGTTTGTCTGGCTGCACAGTGTGTGAGTGGGCACTGTGCCATGTTTGTGTTCTGTTTATAGAAGTAGTGAGCAGATGACAGAGCTCTAACACACTTACAGATATGAGCAGATGATATACTCAGAGAGGTGTGAGCATATGACAGAGCTCTAACACACTAACAGATATAAGTAGATGATATACTCAGAGAGGTGTGAGCAGATGACAGAGCTCTAACACACTAACAGATATGAGCAGATGATATACTCAGAGAGGTGTGAGCAGATGACAGAGCTCTAAAATACTAACTGATAGGAGCAGATGATATACTCAGAGAGGTGTGAGCAGACGACAGAGCTCTAACACACTAAACAGATATGAGCAGATGATATACTCAGATAGGTGTGAGCAGATAAAGACAAAAAGAGAAAAAGATGAGGATTTGAAGGTGCACTAGTGCACTTTACTTCATCTTTGTAATACTGAGGATTTCCAATATTTTGAGTGCGGCATTTTGTTCTTCATAAATTAAGGTGTGAGCAGATGACAGAGCTCTAACACACTTACAGATAGGAGCAGATGATATACTCAGAGAGGTGTGAGCAGATGACAGAGCTCTAACACACAGATATGAGCCGATGATATGCAATTTTTTCATGTTTTTGGTAATTGAAGCCCACAAATGTAAAATGTTGGTTGCAATTATTTTGTGACATTTACAATGTGACAGAGGTGCTCACAATAATATGAACCTTTCTGTTAGCATTAGGCTGTACAATATATAAAAAGGCTTTGGCCAGTATAAAACACATATCAATCGCATTTTTAGACGGTGGGTCGTATTCAGATATCCGATTTTACGGCGAGTCCAGTGCGTATTTTTAGGATCGGATCTACTGCGCATGTGTGGTAACTTTTTTTTACGCAATTGATGTTGAATATACGCACGGATGGACCTGTGAATCGCACGTTGATACATACGGTCAGATATGCGATGCAAATATACTCACAGGGAAATTTAAATAAAAATGGGCGGGGGGAGGCATTTAAATGAAGGAAAGTGGGCGAAAGTCACTGACAGCGCAGCCGAGAGAGGAGAGTGTCATGATCATGAGGGGGTGTGGCCTGCACCGGCCATGCATATAATTGCAGTCCGATCGCCACTCGGATCTCTGAATATGGCCTGGTATCTCATCTCATTCATCTCATACTCAATGCTGTTGGAAACAATCTGCATACTTTACGTTGGTTAGGTAGATAACAAATATACTTCCAAAACCAGGTACTGTGGAAATAGTACATGTTGTCAAATCTGTAACAGCCCAAAGGGAGTGGAGGTCAAAGCAGTAAGGGTCAAAGCACTGCAGCAAGACTGTAGTAGTGGTCAGCACATTGATAATTGTAGACCCGCTGAACTCCTGATCCCGGAAGAAAGCAAGGATCATTGTCATGCAAACACAATAAGCAAACTTTATGGTAATGGAAGCCCACACATGGAGCAAGGCTAAGGAGTAAACGTTGATAGGCCCACTAACTGTAGTAACATCATGCACACACAATTTGCACAAGATAAGGGAATCTTTAAGTTCAGGAAGATGAAGACATCGGGCCAGATCCCGACCTACGCACATGAAACGCCCTTGTGCGTAGCGTATTAACGCAAGCGTACTTACGAAGCACGCCCTTAGGAACACCCCTCGGGCGTCTGTATTTATGCCATCTTACGCCAACCAAATCCTAACTTTTCAGAGCTTAACCGAGGGCGTTTGTAGCCTCCATGCGTAGTTTCGCTGCTTAGCAGGCCCATACTATACTACCATACTAATACTATTTACATGCCTCACCCCACCCTCGAAGTGTAATTACGGGTTTCATATGGCTGTCACGCCCCTTCGTGCGTTTTTACAAAGCTGGTACGCTCAAGGCCCATACGCTCAGCATTTGTTGCATAACATCTGTATGCGCAGTAAGTACAAATGGGCGCTTTTACGCTTACAAAAAGCGTAAAATCGTGACTGGGCGTAGGTCTGGATCAGGCCCATCAAAAGTAGATGAGACCATTGGAGTGACGTTTAATCTCTTAATTGAAATTGACTTAATAGTTATTTTATTTTATACCTTTGATTTGTCAATCGTGGCATGAAGTACGATTTTCACTAAACATAAGAGTGGTATAATCATGCACTTCCATTTGGATTAGACTGTAACGTCTTGGTGCTCAACTGTTATGCAACAATGCTCAAAAGACCACATTTCCAGAGTAATACGTAAGTTCATTTCTAGATCACTCTTAAAAATGTTGTTATTAATGTGGCGTTTTTCCAAATTTTTTTTGAGCCTGGAGCAGACACATGGCTTCCACTAAGTTCAGACAGGTGCAAGTCAATATGTCCAAAATTGGTGCAACTGCAATATCACATGTAAATAACATGCACAACCCAGCTCAACATTGTGATGTCCCATAATTATCTTTGAGTTGGTGTTGTATATCTAGCTTGTGCACAACTCAATATTGCACATATTTGAGTGCATCTAAGTAGTTCAAGATATCAGTACAAAAAAACTCTGCAATGTGCTGAAAAAATGAACACAACTCTACAAGAGGAACATCAAAGGAGGCTTCAACATTTTAAATATTAAACCACTAAAATCCATACTGTGTTCCAACTTTTAAATATATACTGTATCAATAACAAATATTATTAAAATGAACTTTAACAAAACTCTGCTAGTTCTCTACTCTTTTCCATTATTAATTTTCCTATGGTGGTCCTCATCTCCTGATTTCTCAGACAATATATAATTGGATTAAATAATGGGGTAACTACAATATACATTAGAACTATAACTTTGTTTTTAGACAATGAGTGTCCTTTAGCAGGGACCAGGTAGATGGCAAGCATTGTACCATAATACAAGGACACAACAGAGAGGTGGGAACTGCATGTGGAGAAGGCTTTGCTCCTTGCAATGGAAGTGGAGATACCACGGATGGTTATGAACACACACATGTAGCTACTAAGGATTAAAATAAATGGAATTACTACAATAGGAAAAGTGAGGACCAATATTTCTATCTGTAAACTTTCTTTGTGTGAGCAAGAAAGCTCTACAAAAGGAACAAGATCACAAAAGAAATGGTCTATGATTTTTGGTCCACAAAATTGGAGTTGGCAGAGAAAAATGAGAGTAATTAAAATTATTAGAAATCCAGAGACCCAGCAAAGGATGGAAAGACAGTGCTGACATTTATGATGCATGATTGTAGTGTAACGCAAAGGATTACATATGGCCAAATATCTATCATAGGACATTACAGTGAGGAGATAGCACTCAGAGCTTCCTAGAGCAATACAAAGATAAGTCTGAGTAATGCAGCAAATGATGGAGATGGAGGCTCCTTCCAGCCATATAACACGCAACATGTTGGGAACAACGGTGGTTAAGAATGCAATCTCCGTTACTGACAGATGTTTGAGAAAGAAATACATTGGAGAATGGAGCCTCTGTATGGTTGAAACCAATGTGATAATCATCAGATTAATTGTCAATGTGATCACATAAATCGTCAGGATCAGAAGAAAGAAGACAGGTTTGAAGGCTTTAAGTTTTGGGAATCCCAGGAGTAAGAATTCGCCCACTGAGGTCTGGTTATCTTCATTCATATTTTATCTCTGCAAAATATGTTCACAAAAGTAATTATTGGAAGAGGAAAGCAGCGGGAACACACTGAAATATTTAAAGCCTGTTATCTGTTTCCAATGCTTGACATGACTTATGCAGGCAACACGTAGACCAAAAGTTGTAAAGCATCCCATTGTGATTTTGCACTGTGCATGCTCATAAATGCAATTCGATCCTAACGCAAACAACTAAAAAGATGGCTGCAACAGCCACAGGCCAAGTCTATATCCAGGGGGCTGCTAAAGGCTACAATCTATTTTTGGACAATTGTATTACCATTTGCCATACAATAGGTAGGTGAATGCTGCTTATGGATTGTATTGGTGTACAGAAAAAGTAATAATTTCTGACTGTGCTCACTGAAGCTTTCATTGAAAACATAACCATCATATCCAGTATACATTAGTTTGAAGTACCCTGCACTTGTGTTCGGATCGGGCAGGGACTGTATCTGGTAATGGGGTGTGGGTTGCTGCTGTTTTCTCCCAGCAAGTTGTGAAATGGCTTGGAAATCGATTGCTTCTGCCTTGCAGAGGAGAAGCAATCAATCAATGAAAGAAAGAAGACGCTGCACAAAATGGTAAGTATGATTGTAACGCCAACCCTTACCCTAATCCTTACCTTAACCCCCTCTATCATTACCCTAACCTTCCCCTTCTATTACCAGCAGCATAACCCTAAGACTCCCCTTCCTGCAGCCTAACCCTAAGACTCCCCTTCCTGCAGCCTAACCTTAAGACTTCCCTTTCCATAGCCTAACCCTAAAACTCCCCTCCCCGAAGCCTAACCCTAAGACTCACCTACCTGCAGCCTAACCAGCTGTACTTGCCTCAGGATCCAGCTGAAGCCGAGATTAAGAACATTTTTAAGTACTTTAAGTATTTAAAGTATGTGATCTTCAAGAAATGTTCTCCAGCAAAACTGACGTCTTTCTGACTCAGGATAGTCATGTTCCTTTTCTATGGTCCACTGAAAGCTCTATCCTATCCTAGGACTTCCCAAATGTCTCTAGCTGTTTTCATTACATGAGACTGAGGATTGAGATTATGAACTTTCTGACTGGGCTTTTATATATTTTGTAAAGATATACAAATGATTCCCTGTTGACTGGATCCCTTTTTGATCATTACTAGGCTACCCAAGGGCCCAATTCACTGATGATTCGTGCAGTATCTGTAACACTGGAGATGGAGGCTGCCATCTCCGGAGATTTAAATCATCGGTAAACACATCACCAGAGTTTAAAAATCGACATTCAAAATCGCCTTTTAGTAAATGCTGAGATTAAATTCTCAAAGTTGCCCCTCAACACAGGCGATGTCAGGCGATTTGCCTAGGCGATTTAAAGCGCCCCTTAGTAAATCTGGCCCCAGGTCTGTGTCTGATGTCTGCAGCTAGTTAAGCCTGATCCCTGACACCTGCACGGACTGCATTTAACACAGCTTCTTTCAGCAAGCCTTTGTCTCCTGGCTTTATAGCTGCATGTCTGGATTTTGTGCTTGGACATATTTGAACTTTTGCCATTTATCTAGACTTTTGCCTCAGCCTTTATTCTCATTATCTTCATGTATTACCCCTTGTTCATAGCTTTCCAGCTTTCCTTGTGTGTATTATATTTGTCAGATTTCACTGCTCTTTATTCATGTTGTCACTTGACTGTTACCATTTCATTCCTATATTCTGAGTCATTGTCTTTCGTCTGTTTCTTCCTGTATCACTGCATCTTGCTTCCGTGTTCTTGTTTCTCTTGCTTCTTTCTCAGTATCTTTTCTCTGTTCTATGTTCTCAATCCACTCCTATCTGTATCCTGTCTGCTTCTTTATTCCAGGTCTCTGTGTCTTCCCACCTGTGGCTTTCCTCTCTGTGTCTCTGCCTAACTCCATTCTGTAATTCCACTTCTGCCCTACATCTGCCTCCTTTCTGCTTATACTCTCCCTCGTGTATCTCCCATTCTAGTTACCCTCTGCTATTTGTGTCTGTCTCCAGCTATTTCTTGCTTGCCCTTGTGTTCTGTTGTATCTCATCCTCCTGTGTCACTCCCCATGTTAACTTGTATGTTTATCCGTGATTCTCCTACATTGTTTGTTACATTGTTTCCTTCTAATAAACTTCATTCAGTATCCAGTGCTTCCGTATTTCCTTCATGTCAGGTCTTTAGCATATCCCAGCGTTAGGACAATAGCCGAACACAGAAGGGAATAAGAACAGTTATGCTAAAACAATTGCACCAGAGACAGGTCATATAAGTCCAGGAGGTTGACACTCGACACCCTATATTGGAGCCTTGCGCTAGATGTCATAAAATCTGACACTGGAGCATCATATAGATTCTTTGATATTGCTTTAGTGCATTGTGACTGAAGGGCTCATACTATTCATAACATCCATTTCCTGTATACATTACGAGGTATTAGCCTGCACTTGAATAACATAGCTGCAATAATAAACTTGCATAGTAATGCCATGGTACCATTGTGTGTGCTTTCACATCAGTCCCATATTGTGCAAAACTGGGCGGGCTTGGTGAATTGTCACTATGTTACATCAGGAATATTCTTTGTGGGCACATTGGCATTCTCTGTGTGAATGGTTTGTCATTTTGCTCTTTTTGTGACATAGTGGGGAAACTAGATTGAAGGCCATTAGTAAATCATTAAAACTTTGTTTATTCACCATTTAGTAGCTGCTGGCTTCCTGCAGAAATCAGAAAATGGAGCTGATATTGCCCATTCAATTCACTGGATGAGTCATACACTATTTCGTTAGGACATTGAATGGGTAACATCAGATCCATTGTCTGATCTCTGCAGGAGGCCGGTAGATGCTAATTGGTTAAGTAAAAAGTTTGAATGATTTCTGGAACCCTATTCAACGTTCACCAAGGCATTGCCATGCATGCAATTTCCTACAATGTATGGCACATTGTTCCCTATTTTGGGAAAAATTTCTAAACACAACTGTAAATATTTCCGATGTGTAAAGAGCAGTCTTTAGAAATACAGAAACTGCTATGGCTGAGTGCCTAAACTTACAAATCCAAAACAACATTATTAAAACATTATTAAAAACCCATGAAATTACCAGAGCGCTGTTTATACATAACTTCCAAGTCCCTGACATCTTAGCGCTTTCTTACACCCTAAGTCTTGCAGAGGACAGCACTAAGTTTTTTGCGGCAGGAAATTTATTTATCAATCCATGGTTGATGGGCTCTTCCCATGCGTGAAAGCCAAACTTTCTCTTTTCACACATTCAAAACTGACACAATTCCAAGATTAAGGTCTGAGGAATTTTTGGGGATTTTGTTAGGAATGTTATTATTTTGGGATTTGGATTAAATGTATTAATATTATTTAATTTAAAATTTGATAGGGGTCAAAGAAAAGCTTAAGAAGTAAAGCAGTAATTCATCAATGAAATAAAATAATATGCAGAAGGACAGCACTTTCATCTGCCTTGGCAATTCACCTCATGAGAACAGAAATAAACTGAGACTGTCCGCTGAACCTCACTGGTGTAGTTCACCACTTCGATGATCTGTATTGCGACAGTTTATCTTGTGGCTGGGAAGCAATGACTAACATCAGTTGCTGAAAGTTTGCTGCTTGGTAGCATCAGTTCTTTGACTACTGGAGCTCTGAGGATTCCAACATTGATGAGTAAGTTTTTATCATAACCCTAAGTATCCCATTTCCACAACCTAACCTTAACCCTCCTCTAACCTTAACCCTCCGTTTCCCACAACCTAACCCTAACTGCCCCCTCTCCTTAGCCAAACCATAACCTACTCCTCACCATAGCCAAACCCTAACCTACCCCTCACTATAGCCAAACCCTAACCTTTCCCTCCCTGCAGCCTAATCCTAACCTTCCCCTCCACAGCGTAACCCTAACCTTCCACTCCCTACAGCCTAACCCTAACCTTCTCTTCCCCCAAGTCTAACCCAAACCTTCCCCTTCCAGAAGGCTAACACTTAAGGCGTGTGGAATGAGTACATTGTCAAAATAAGAAAACATGGTACCCATTCTAAATTGAAATATTCTTTATAAAATGTCTGCATTAATACATTTGACCCTATGCTAGCAATTGTACCATTGTCAAATTAGCGATTGCCATAGTGGAAACTACTTTCCAAAACTAAGTAACCACTTCCAATGATGACATTATTAAACATGATCAAGATCAGGAGCCACCATGGCACAAACTATGCACTGCTAACTTGCTACAGATATCCACCATTCACCAAAGCCTCCAGTCCTGTCCCTTATCATAGGGGCACAAAAAACCAACAACCTTCAAAATTAGACTCATAAAAACCTTCATCCTCGCTTTGGAAAGATGCACAGTGGTCGAAGTGGAAATTTGGAAGTGGCAAAATGGAAACTTAGAAATAATAGCACACAGAGCTGGATGACGCGTTTTATCTGCGGGAACTTTCTCAAAGCTGTAAGCTCATGATTCAAAATAAGAGGTTTTAAACACGCCATAATTAAATCAATAAAGGTACAGCTGGCATCCATAAACAAAGTTTATACATTGCGGCAGAATGAGGGTCGCTAGGAAACAGGAAAGTCAGGGATTGCTATAGAATGTATCCGTTTCATAGGGAAATGGGGATAGGTTGCTTAAAGAAAAGGTGGCGGTTAGGTTATTTAAGTCCAACTAAAGGAAGATGTCATTCTGGGCTGGAATTTTCTCTCCTTCCCCTTGTAGTGTTATTAATGTTATACATTAACATGTTATTTTTTCCTTTCAGACCTATCGGTTGGGCCTGGGTAAGTAATCCTCAGGTGCTAGGGTGTGTTTAGATGATAGGATTTCATACTCTAGTTGGCTAGCTCATATGGGGGGGTGCCGAGGACTAAGAGTGCTTGTCCCATTTTGTAAGTGACATCACACTGATCTCAACTGCTAATGGGCCATCTGAAAGCTTATCCAAAAACAGTTAGGACCAGATTCACAGATCCATTTTTTTAATGTATGCAAGTATGCAATTATATGCACGCACGTAGCAAGGCCACACCCACCAACACCCATGACACTCCCCTCTCACAGCCGTGCAATCGCAGACAATTGCCTCTCTGTTCTTTACGTGTGTACATACATGTGTAAATGTCTTCTGTACGTGCAATTCTTTATAATCACGACCTAAAGCGTTCATTTTAATGCCTCCACCACCCACTTTCATGTCAAATTTTCAAGTACGTATTTTAACCCTGCCCCTCCGTACGTATGTCCCCAAGTGCGACTCACATGTCTGTGCTTAAAGCACATACATGCGTATATTCCACATAACTCCCGTAAATAAAGTTACTACGCATGCGCAGTTTAAACGTACTTAAAAATACGCACAAAAAATACGCACACAAAATACGCACTCAACTCCGTGTGAAAACCGCTCTCTGTACACGGTCCTTAGTCTCTAATTACAATTTGGCCACTAATTAATACACTATGGCCCTGGTTCAGAGGCTGAAAATAAGAACTTAAAGTTACACCTGGGCTAAACCATGTTGATTTCAGGGGAGTCAAATTTCATTTGTTGCAACAGTATTATAGTTAAAAGGTGATGTTTTCCAGCTCAAGTCTAATTAGCAGTTTAAAAGTGAAGCTGATCAGGTATCTGTGTGCAATAAGTAAAAGCAAAGCATTCTCCCTGCATACATAGAATAAAATTACCCTGACTCCCCCTGAAATCAACATGGTTTTACCCAGGTGTAACTTTAAGTTCCTATTTTCAATCTCTGAATCAGGCCCTACGTCTCCCTTTTTAAACCCATCTATGTTTCTGTGTCAATTATTTTATTAGGCGTGTGTGCGTGATTGATTTCTGTCCGAGTGAGTCTTCAGCGGTTTGACGCTTATAAAAGTTACATACCGTTACAGCTAATTGCACTGATTGAAAGGTCTCTTGTGTAAGTCCTCTTGACGTATAAAATCGGCGCATACTCGTGCCAGATGTTATGTGTCATAAGCTCTTCTGTATGGAACTTTAGGGCAGATCCAGAACTATGCTGCGGCATACTTCGTAAGTACGGCCAGGGTNTCTCTTGTGTCTCTTGACGTGTAAAATCGGCGCATACTCGTGCCAGATGTTATGTGTCATAAGCTCTTCTGTATGGAACTTTAGGGCAGATCCAGAACTATGCTGCGGCATACTTCGTAACGTAAG
>WWET01005735.1:25906-37630 GCA_011038615.1 Limnodynastes dumerilii
ATATATATATATAATTTGTTACAGATAAGGGAAGAAGATTAAAAAATAAAAAATGGAAGTATACAGACAGGAGATGGGGGGTGCACCCCAAAAAGTTTTGGAGGGAGTCAAAAAGATCCAGGCATAGGGGAGCCGTGGAACCCATACCATGCCTCCCAGACCTTTACAAATTAATCATGAAGCCATTGAGGGGGCTGCGGTGGTGTCATTAGACGCAGCCAAGGCTTTTGATTCAGTAGAGTGGGGTTACCTGTGGGAGGTGCTGGACTGTTTTGGATTTGTTCCGCGGTTCCTGAGGTGGATGCAGCATCTGTACCCTTCCGCACGGGTATGTGTTAATGGGTACAACACTGACCCCTTTACTCTGGGACGTGGCACTAGGCAAAGATGCCCTTAGTCCCCGGCCCTCTTCGCTCTTGCCATTGAACCATTGGCATGCATCATTAGATCTCATGAAGGAATTGTTGGTCTACCAGCTGGGGCTGAGACAGATTGCATTATACACAGATGATACACTGCTGTTTTTGGCCCAATCTAGCAACTGTAGAATCCTTTGGTAGCTATTCTGGGCTATGGGTAAACTAGGATAAATCTAGTATTTGCCCAATTTCTGGTGAATCCTCGTTCCTTCTCCCGCCTGGTTGCCCTCTCCAGATGACATCTGAATTTAAGTATCTGGGCATACGGGTAACGCGGGCACCGTTGGATTACTTGGGTCAGAATCTGCATTTGATTACTGAATGGTTTAGGAATAAACTACATACATGGGGGAAGCTCCCGCTTACGGTTTCGGCTAGAGTTAACCACTCTAAAACGGTCATGTTGCTAAACTATTTATATGCTCTACAACACTCCCTGATATTGATTCCCAGAAAGGCCTTTAGATACATTGATTCTTTAATCTCCTCTTTCGTATGGGGTGTGCAACGCCATAGGGTTTCCCTTCCAAACTTAAAGAGACCAAAACATCTAGGCGGCATGGCTCTTCTGGATTTGTGGCAGTGTTACATTGCAGTATAATTGACACATTTAATCACGTGGATTTCTAATGGGGAACAGGGTCAATTTGGTTTATTACTGAGGCAAACATGGGGCACCCAGATATCCCCTCTACATTATTTGCTATCTGTGAGAAAAAAAAAAAAAAAAATCCCACCCCTAGTTAGTCAGGCGTTGGCAATATGAGAGATAACAAGAAAGATGCTTGATGATAATATGCTGGATCCGGCCACTCCTTTGTGGCGCAGTGCAGCTTTTTCTGAATTAAGGGCTCTTCCAGGAAGGTCAGTGTCGGACAGAGGCGGGGATCCTGACAGTGGGGCAGATGTATGAGGATGGATGTATTCACAGTTTTGCTCACCTTAGGGATGAATATGCTCTCTCTAATAGCTACTTTTACAGGTTCTTGCAACTTAGACATGCCCTGGGGACTCAGCTAGGTAGAGGTCTGATTACACTAAGGCCTTCTGCTACAGTGAGGCTCATTTCCTCTGCTGCAGATCAATGATCTACATCATTTTTATACTCCTCACTGTGTGGGACTGTATAGACAGTGGACATTTCCCATCTGCAGGAAAAGTGGGAAAGAGATATGGACCCTTTTGCAGATGAGGAATGGTCTCAAGTACTCAAATCGATTACCCAAACCGATTACCCAAACCCTCCATTCTCCACAGCCTAACCCTAAGCCCCCACCCACACAGCCTGACCCTAGGACTCCCCCATATACTCTCCTCCAGTCTGGTGCAGCAGTGTTTTCCAAATCAATGAATGGGTAAATATGCCAAACAACATGCAAACAACTCATTCATTATGAAAATCTTCACAATGGTCCAAGAGAGGAAAAGGAGGGTATTAAGATCAGACACTGATCAATGCAATTACCATTCTTATGAGTAGAAGAATCATTTAAGGTTAAAAAGAAAAGCGTAGAGGCAAAGAAGGAATGTTAATATTGATGTTAAAATTGCCTAGAATAATAGTTGGTATTTCTGAGGATAAGAAATGATTGAACCATGAAGATAAATGTTGAAGGAATTGTGGGCAAGATCTACTGGAGAGGGGCGATAGATCGCTGCAACACGCAGAGAGAGAGGATTCAGATCCAGACCGCATTTACTTTAAAGTATGTGAAATTAAGTGAACGGACATTGGGTTAAACAGTGAATGCGCAATTTAGGGAAAGCATTAATCCAATCTCACCTCCCATTTTTTCATCCAGGCCTGGAGGAATGTCTGAATTGGAGTCCACCATGTGAAAGTGCAGCTGGTGAGGCAGTGTCTGATTCATTGAGCCATGTTTCTTTTATTGTTGAGATTGTTAGATAGGGAGAGTCATGACTGGTGAGTAGTTTATGCAGACAGAAAATTCCATGGAGCATATTTTAGGTTTTTTGATGGGACGTGATGCATTTGCAATTAGCTGCATTTCTATAATGCAGTGAATATAAATGATTTTTATGAGAGATGTTATGAGGATCAGGCTTTGGAGAACTATCACCAGCTAACAGAAGAAGAGAAAGATAAAGATTTTGTGATCTAGATCAGTGCTCCTCAACCTTTTCTCACCCTTGGCACACATAAGTCCTTTCTAGAATTCTGCGGTTTCCAGCCAATCTCATTGCCTCCTCTTTGTGTGTGCCCACCCTGTTACACTCCGTAAAAATAACACTAGCAGGGTGTAGCAGGGGTTTTTTTCTATGTGTGTTCTTTTCCCCAGCTGTCAGATAATCATCACTGAAGGTGTGTCAGGTGCTCATTGCTTATTGGGGGAGTTCCCCTTAAATAGCCTCTGTTCAGTTCCATATTTGTCGGTTATAGCGTCTGGTTTCCTGATCGTGCTTGCTGACTGTCTGAGTGCTGTGTTTTGCTTTGCATACTCCTGATACCCTGTGTTCCTGGTGTTTACCCTCTTGCCTTCCTGATACCCTCTGTTATTGTTGTTGACCCCGTGTGGTGAGGTGCGTGGCGAGAGTAGTTCGCTACTCCCGCTGGTGGCCTCAGCCCCGGACAGGTCCCGGTCTATCCCCACTTCCGAGTGGTGGGTGCATGTGTTTACCATCTCACATTGCTCCATCCTGTCGGGTGAGTGTTTGATCTGCCACATGTTGTGTGCGTTACCTGCTTTTGCCATCTATCAGTGTGTGGAGCTCATTGTTAGTTCCCCTGTGTTTTACATCTCCTCGTAGCATTTGCCATCTTGCTCGAGTGTGTAGCCGCCAGTCTGTTGTACCACTGTGTAGTTGTTACTCCAGTGTGTTTCTACTGTGCGTGTATGCCACTGAGCGTCATCTCCAGTGTGTATCGAGCCGTGGTTCCGCTGTATGTCCCAGCTTACAGTGTTAGTGTTGGTAGACTGTTTCATCTGTCTATACCTTCTGTGTGCTGTTATCCATCCCGCCAGCACAGTCCCTTATTCCATCCTGGGACTTGTAGTACACCTAAATCTGCCTGTGTAGCAGTATCCTCTTTTGGTATACCTTCTCTGGTTAGGAGAGCAGCCTGTAACACCTTCAGTGCTAGTTTCATCCTCCTCCTATATTCCCTATGTTTTGGGATTTATTCTGGTATACTTGTTTATTGCTCATTACCTAGGGTGTACATTCATTCTTGCCATACTGTGTATGAGGGTTCCAGTATTTGCATTATGTCCCTGAGCATTTCAGTGTGTGTTTATTACATGTCACCTTGTATGCAAGGGTTCCTGTGAGCACTTGGGTTCCTGGTAGCACAAACCATGCTGCAGTACCCCCTCTGGACCTATCACCAGGAGAACGACCTGTCAGACCAGCAGCCGACTATCCTCACCACTAGAGGCTCTAGTGAACACCTGGTGCTGACATAGATTCTGGGCCCCTGGTGAGAATCCCTTTGGCTGACTGTAACACACCCAGCTTAATTGACCCCTCCTTTTGTGTGTCCAAACAGCCTTATTGCCCCTTCCTTCTGTGTCCAACCACTGTGCCCTTTCTACTGTATATCTAATTAGTTTTATTGCCCCCTCCTTCTGTGTCCAGATAACATTATTGCCCGTTTATGCCCCCTTTGTGTGTGTCCTCTCAGATTTATTGCCCCCTCCTGTGTCCAAGCAGCCTTATTGTACCTTCCGTGTCCATTCAGCCTTATTGCTTCCTCTTTTTGTCAAGCCAGTCTTATTACCAGATCTATTTGTGTCCAGCCAGTCTTACTGCACCCTCTGTGTGCCCACTCAGACTTTGTTCCCCCTCCATGTCCAGCCTTCAAATCCCCATTCCTAGTAAGTACACTTACCTTTGCTCTCCTTCCTCCGGCTCTCTCCCCCTCAGTGCGCTCTCTGCAGAATTATGACGCTGATATGACCTTAGGTCACACTAGCGTCATTTGCACAGCCAGCTCTTTGCAGGGCTTCTAAGAGTCGAACCCCTTGCAATAAGCAGTGGAGCCTGCAGGCACTGGGGACCCACCAGGGATTTCCCCAGCTCCCTTGTGGGCTAGTCCAAGTGGATCCCCCCCTGGATCTACCACTGCCTGTGGAACACTTACAAACTTCTTGTAGCAAACTGCTGTGGAGCACTGATCTAAATGTTATATTGTTATTTAAACTTGAGGATATTACAGATAAACAGTTAATGTAGCAAGAGATCATGTGTAGTAATTAGTGCCGACTGGGATAAAATATGATGGAATAATTATATTAAAAAATACTTAAGTTTATGGATGTAGAGGATTATATTTCTATGTAAATTGTTCTCCTATTCACCTCTTGTTCAACACGTATATCTCTTGCATATTTTGACTCTTAGATGCACTCAAATGAATAAAAAAAAAACAAAAAAAAATGAGTTACACAATTTGATAATAAATGGAAATTCCTGTGAAAGGCATTTATTAAGATTTTCTGTCACTGCAAACCTCTTAGTATTTCCCTACTGATGTTCTTCACTTACCTTATGGTACTCGCCAAACTCAGCGCTGCTCCGGAAAAGGACCACGGTGGACCAGAAGCATGGAGTCTAAAGCCAGGTATTCACCAGAGCCCCTGATGGTGGGATGGCCTTGGTTGCAGGCAAGTGACAGGTCGCGGTCCTCAAGCGCACAGACGCAGAGACAGTGAGGCAAGATCCACAGAGAGCAGGGGTACTGGTGGCAGTTAGTGGAGACACTGCAACTGAGACTGGATACAAAGACAGGATTCGAGCTGTGGTGGAACCAGAGATACAGGAACACTGGCGCAAGACTCGGAGCGAACCAGGAGTGAAACACAACCAAGAACCAGGGAGCTAGAGCACAAGAGCAAACTCTAGGATACAGATCAGCAGGCTAAGATAGCTGTTGCTCTGACAGGGCTGTGGAGTTAGTGAGGGATTTAAATAGAGCAGGTGATGAGGCAGTCCAGCAAGATAACAAGTGCAGCTGAGAGATCATGCTGCAGCAGGGAGTTAACCAGGAAGTGCAAAGGCAAAAGGAATCATGTGACAGGCTGAATATAAACAAAGGCAAATGTGCAGTGAACAGGGAACCGAAGGAATCGTGACAACTTAGATGTCTTCCGTTCCTCCGCCTCCCATGCTCCTTCTCCCTTCTATTGACGATGGTGTCACAAGGAAGGAGTGTTCTTTGCATGCAGGAAGTCCCTGCTATCAGCTGTCTGGCGGAACACAGAGCAGCTGATAGCAAACCCTGGCAGTTGAAAGTGGGGTTGCCATCAACTGCACTGTATAACTGCAGCGCTGGCTGACAGCAGGGACATCCTGTCAGCCGTTTGCTCTAGTCTGGTGCCGGTCTGCACTGCATACCCCACTTATTGCATTGCGCTGGCCCTGCATAGATGTCAAGACGTTATGTCATAGATTGGATACATGTATGCAGTTAAATATATGTGATTAAAATCATAAAAATATTATGGAATTACACCAACTCCCCCCTACCCTAAAAAAGCAGAAGTTGCAAAGACAAACACGAGTCAGACAAGGGAGTGTTTAACAATTTTATTTATGGTCTGTGTGTTCTAATGTTCAGACCAGGCCTAGGGCAGCTCATCATATATAAGAAAATTTCCAGTTGCACCAAGCCGGCTTGGTAATCTTAATTTTAATAACATACAAACCAAAACAAAAATGAATCTTATTTGCTTCTGGCTCCAATTTAAATACTTTGACATACAATAATTTAATAAAAAAAAAAAATTCAAACACCTTCCAAATAATAAACAGGATACACTAACATGGATGGGAAGAAAAAAATACATAAACACAAGAGAAAACAGTAGTATTCGCACAATCTTATCCTCTTCCCTACTGAAAAGGTATTATGTGCATTAAGTCTGTGGCATCGAAAAAGTTTGTTTTTCCCCCATTGGCCTCAAAGGCGGCCCAAGCTACTTAGATACGGTTTCATTGTTGATCATAACCTCTATAATGTCTGTATTTTAGTTTTCTATTTTTGTATAGTCAGCAATTGGTTACATTTCAAAGTGGGAGGCGTGCAAACATTACAATGATTAGCGACAAATATACATTATACATTCTAGTAGTTGTCCAATCAGAGACCCAGACAATACAAACATCCTTGCCTGAATCCCAAATACAAAAGGAAATCTTTTGGTCAAAGCCATAAATTATGCACATGAGGGTATTTGATGAATTATGTTAAAACTGGGTATGTCTCCAACTGGAGACAATAGGACCTTAGTGCTCCTTAGAACTACCAAAGCTTCATCAATACCTACCTTTAAATAAGCTGGGACAGCTCAACTAAACCTATAAGTAGTCACAAAGAAAAGGTCTGTCTAGTGAAAAGACACGCTTGGCTTTGCAAATATGCAAGTTTCCACAGAGCTTTTACATTCATTATAACTCTACTCCAAACCACAAGAGAACCTCGGTCACACAGACCAGGGGGCAAAAGGACTTTTAACACAGTGCTTTAATTCTCAATGTATCCATGCCTTGGGAATCTGGGTTCCCACCAGCTAAGATTACTCTACTACTTATACCAGCATATCCTGACAAGCCACAGCTAGCAACAGCCTAAACAGGATAGACCCCCTTGCCATAGTATTACAACAAAAAGATACACAATACTGAACTGTATCTGTATACAACTTACACAAAACAAATTTAGTTACAGACAGAAACAACATTTTTGACAGGCAAAGAAAATATATACACGTTTAAATGATAAATCAGCAAATCTATTAACACGCTACGTTCGAAAACAACAGAATAGAATGGAGTGTGTTTAAACGCGCTATGAGCAAGTTCACATTTCAATACTTGTAACTTTCCCCAAGCAACAATTTTGGGATTCTGGTCAGTGCACATATAAAATTATTTGCCCAATGGAGATTCGCAATACATGCCAAACACTGAAACGTTACCTCCTGCAGGAATGTTTTTCTCTTCCTCAAACCACTGCTTTCAGTCATTTTTTAGTAAAACAATAGAGTACTGTTGCTGCTATTGAAGCCTAGAGAGCTGTTTTAGACTAGACTAAACCCCCTGAAACCTTCAGACAGCAACATTAATACTTACAAGACACTTTAAGCACCTAAATAGGCATTAAAGCAATAACTGCAATCAAAGCAAATTCAATATGCTTTCATACAAAATAATTGACAACTTTGATTATGTTAGGATTTAAGTAGTATTCCTAGAAAAAGAAAAGTACAGTCATGATGTGTAAGAACGTAAACCTAAAAACGGTAACAAAAAAAAAAAACAAAAAAAAAATCGGTTAATACAAGTTTGTAGTCTCTGCGTAAGTTTCATACAAAACAGATGACAGAAGAGGCAGCTATTTTATTGTCATAATATTGTGGTCTACTTGGTTATGAGATGCTATATAATTGGTTCACAGTGAACTACAGTAGTGAATTAATGGGCAAATTGTATTTGGAACTTTTGGCATAAAAACTTATTGGAGACTGGAATCTTTAAAATTCACCAATGCAATTAATTTCTTCAGTTCTTCAAAAAGAACTATAATTTCAAAAAAGCCGATACTGCTCCATGAAGTAGAGCACCAGCAATATACCTTATTCAGTGATGTGAGCAGGCAGAATTGTACAACGCCCACATACAGTTATACAGAGTATTGTGCTGTTAAGCACAGAGGGCTCAATCCAGACTTAAGTAAGTGATTGAAATTAGTTACTCCTGGGCTAAACCATGTCGATTGCAGGGGTAGTCAAGTTACCGGTAATTGTATTCTTTGCATGCAGGGATATATCTTTGAATTGCTTACTAGTACACAGACACTGACCAACCTTACTATCACACAGTTATTTAGACTTGGGATAGGAAACATCACCTCTCAACTCTAATACTGTTTGCAACAGATGAAATATGACTCCCCTGCAATCAACATGGTTTAGCCCAAGAGTAACTAATTTCAAGCACTTACTTAAGTCTGGATCCAGCCTATACTGTATATAGAGGTTTAAAGTCATCTAATTCCATTACACCCTAAAAACAAAACTGGAATACTGAAAAAGACAGCAAAAGCTTTAGATTCACAGAATGTCACTGTCCATAAAGCAATCTTACAGGGATTGACATTTGTTGTAATTTGAAAACATACAACAAAAAAATGAAAAATAAAATAAGTCAGCTTGCATCTTCACTGATTCCTGTCAATCAGCATGGTGGCTTAGCATGAATTTGGTTCCTTAGTATGTATTTACACTGGTTTAACTAGGTACTTTGAACCGGATTCACACTTAAGAAGCTCCGGCTTCTTAAAGGCAGAATCTGGAAAGTGACCTACGCATGCGTGGTAGGTCATTTACATAATTTATGTACCAGTTTCGTACGTAGATTGCTTTGTGGGGTCTTTAAAGACCACACAGAGTCAGTTTAAACAGAAGGAAGTGTGCTAATGCCACCACAGGAAGGTTTTACTTAGAAGCGGGAGGGGGGTTTATCTGTGCGTATTTTCATTCTTAAGAAGGAAAATACACACTGTTACTTAAGGAAGCCCTATGGCACTCTTAAGTGTCATAAGGTTCCTAAAAACAGGGGGCAGGATGGGTGAGTTGGGTGCAGTTATGTCAGCATCTAACCCACTCTTAAGTGTGAATACGGTGCTTTATAAGAAAACCTATGTTTTTGCTTGATATATTCTAACACAATTTTTTTCTTACTGCTCGTCATGTGCTCCCATTTGAAGGAGACTCATTATTGTAGAATAAGTAATGAACCATGTCAAGAGCGTGGCAACCACAGTTTAATGCCGAGTATGCATTATCATGCAACAAATCAAGAGAGTGCGTATAGTATTTATGGAACTTAAATGGAAGGGGTCTAACATTCATTATTTAGAAAGTAAATAAGCAATAGAGCAACAGAATGAGAAAGTCAGGTGCTTGGTTGCATAGGTAAAGGAATGTGCCACTTTAGAGGTCCAGCATTACCTGGAATATGGTGCAAGAGCCCATAACTCCCATAGGACATAAATACAATAGACCATGCAAAGAAAACAAATGAATATGGTGAATTTCCTACATCACCAAATGTACCCAGACTAAAGAATCTAACCATGTAATGCTTGGAGAAAAGCATTACATGGTAAATGTACTGAAAAGTGGATTGTGACATCTTCAAGCTTTAGCAAAACAGTACTGGGCACCTGATCCAGAGTTTTGTCACAAAAATAAGCCCTGGGGCCAGATTTACTAAGCTGCAGGTAAGAAAAGTGGTGCAACCAATCAGATTCCAGCTCTTACTTGCCTATTATATACTAGAAAAGGTATGCTATGGGCAACATCTCCTTCTTCTGCAGCTTAGTAAATTTGGCCCCTGGAGTTGATAATTTGGCCACAGCCCTTTAGCTTGGGTGAGGGTAGATTTAAAATAAATGTGAAATAATCATTATTTCACTGAAATGATAATAGAGAAGTGGAATAACCTTCAACAAGAGGTAGTAAAGACAGATATAGAACATGCTTAGAGTAAGGATATACTAAATCTTACAATAGCTAAATATCAAACCGATTCAAAGGTCATCATAGGGTAAAAAGACAAGTCAAGTGGTCATCTGCCATGAAGTTCTATGTTTTTTCATTAATGGAGTCCTATCGAATGCTACCTTTAGCACTGCCATGGCTGTGTGACTAGAAAGCAATGCCGTCAGTGGTAATCGTTTTTATAAAGCCCTAAGGGTACAATGAAATATTCATCATTGCAATTTTACATTTAGGTTCATAAATCATTGCTTAGTTTAATTAAAGAGGCATACAATATAACCCGTAGGGGTATTGCAGAACTTCCTTGAAATGTCCCTGTAAGAATTATGCTTACAACTGTTCAAGTATAGTGATGTAACACAATTTCTTTATGCAGGCTACAGGTGGGTTCCTTTTTTGTTTTTTACTTTATATTGATGTCTGGAATAGGACATACTGGACTAAATTTATTTTCTTTCCATTTATTATGTGTATTTTGGAAAGCGTTTGGAAAAACCCATGCCAAACCGGTGTCCTAAGTACTATACATGACCAACTTTCTCCTACCTTAAGTACTGTACCTCTCCCACAGAAACGGCACAGCAAAAGTACAAAATGCACGTAGGCTAAATTCTACACTGAACATAAAATGAATCTATGGCCCTGATTCAGAGCTTGTAGATGAGAGGAAAGTTACACCCAGGCAAAGCCACGTTGACTTCAGGGGAGCCAAATTTCATCTGTTGCAAACAGTATTTTAGTTGAGCGGAGATGTGTCTTTGTCCAAGTATAAATAAAAGTATAAAAATGAAGCTTCTTGTTATTCGTGTGCAATGAGCAAAAGCAAAGTAAAGTATTCTCCCTGCATGTTAGACTGCCCCTGAAATTAATATGGTTTTTGCCCAGGAGATACTTTCCTCTCTTAGGACCATATTTACAGATCCGGGTGAGTTAGGTGTAGACAGATCCGCACCTAACTCACCCGTCCTGCTCCCCTCTTTTAAAGAAGTGTCTGCTACTTAGGCGTGTATATGGGCCTTCAATCTCTGAATCAGGACCTATGTCATTAGTGGTCAGGTCATCAAGGGATCAGTTACACCTTTTAAAGCTCTGTCTGTGATTAACACCATTCTGTTTAGAAATCAGAAGGGGCAATATATAAACCCTTATATAACCTATCGATTGCCTCTGATGTTATCTAGTGCTAATTATCCAATTTATAAATAGTTATAGATCACAAGTGTAGCTTGTAACAGTAATGAATAAAATAAAAGTTCTTCATGTAACATTTCTGAGTTTGCATGGAGCTTTAGATTTAACATGGCCATTACTGTACCTTTCACACTATATACAACAAGCCACTCAATGGAGTTTGCTATGCCTGATCCTGTGGATCAATACGACCATGCCGCCGTTCTAGGATGACCTATGAAAGTTACTAGATTATGGAAATTCACATTCTATAAAGAGCAGCTATGTTCTCTGCAGTGAATCTACATCAATGTATGTTCCACTTGGTTCCTTTCACAGCCCCACTGAAAAGGACCTCATTCAAATGACCAGAGCAATCTTTATAGCTTTCTTTTGTACATGTTTGGAATAATGATCAAGTCACAGAATAGTCAGTATAATACTTATATAATAATGATAACGAATAAGTTGTAGTCTAATTATAGAGTGTATTGTAAACACTCTTATAGCACCTGGAACCAGAAATAATAAAGGCATATATGTTCTAAAAAGGACATTGGGCCTGATCCAGACCTACGCCGATGCGCTGTGCTTACTAAAGCACAGCGTAT
>WWET01005737.1:0-18380 GCA_011038615.1 Limnodynastes dumerilii
ATGCACGGAAGTGCATCCTTAAATAGCCTGTAGGCAAATTAGTTTGTGCGATTACACATCGCACATAGCCGGAACTCTGAATCCGGTCCTTTAGCTTTAGTTCATCTGAGTAGAATGCTTAAAGAAAAAAAAGGAACAGCTTTATATTGATAATAAGCTGGATACACATTGGGGCTGATTCAGAGTTTGGGGATAAAAAAGGTGCAAGCGTACAGCTCAGCTATACCATGTTGCAATATAAGGGATGCTAATGAATATAAAATCTTTTGCATGCAGGGAAAATACATTACTTGTACACACAGACCTCACATACTGCATAGCTTTATGTTTAATCTATAAAATAGAGTTGAGAAAGTTTGTGCCGTATTCAGAGATCCGATTTCACAGCTAGTTCCGTGCGTATTTTTAGGATTGGACCAACTGCATATGTGTCGTAACTTTATTTACGTAGTTAACGTAGACTATACGAGCGGAAGTCCCTTATGGACGGACCTGTGAGTCGCACATTGGTACATGCGGACGGATATGCAACGCAAAAATACACACGGAAAAATTTAAATAAAAATGGGCGGGGGGAGGCATTAAAATGAAGGATAGTAAGCGCGACTAACATGAATCGCACGTACGGAGAACACATACGCACAGGAATGCACACAGAAAGTTACAAGTGATCTTTGGCGGCGGAAGTCTCAGACAGGGAAAAGGGAGTGTCATGGGTGTGAGGGGGTTTGGCCTGCTCCGACCGTGCGTATAATTGCGATCCGATCGCCACACGGATCTCTGACTACAGCCCTTTACCTCTAAGTCTACCTCTGGTTGCCTCCGCTTGCAATTCAACATGGCATTGCTCAGGTTTACACTTGCACCTAAAAAAAAGGTTCAAGTGCAGCTCTGATTCAGCCCCAATTATGAGATGTCCCTGGTGACCAACATACCGTTCCAATTACAGGGGACAATACATAGTGACTGGACACTACCCAATAATTGGGCCAGATCCAGAACAACGCTTGTGAGCGAATTTACGTGTGGCGGAGACGTAAAATCGCCTTTTGGTAAGTACTGCGCATGCGCACCATAGAAAATAAGCTCAGTAACGTAGCGTAATTGTGAACGCATGGGCCATTCACGTATGTGTCACGTAAATACTTACGTGTGGGCGTGCCAATTTTACGTGAGTCCAAAATACGTGTGAAATACGTGAAGTAGGCGGGGGTTTGTATTTAAAGTGTACAGTATGTGTTTAGCTGCGTAAATTCGTGTTGCCCATACATACGTGTGCGTATCACTGCGGTTACGTTGGCAAAAAGTTAAGGTATCTTGACAAAATACGTACGTTCAAGGGGTGTGCCTAGGGGAGTGTATAGAATGTACGCACACGAAAATACGCTACGCAAATAAATGTACGGCAAACATAGTTCTGGATCTACCCCATTATGTCCCAAACCCTGCTCCGGTCCTTACACTATAACACTAGTGATGGTTGGATTGCTCATGCAGAATAATTATTGTGCCAGTTTCTGGACTGTTCAGCATGTGCTCTGACAAATCGGTCATTGCTATACATTGAACTGCAATTTTGGCAATCGCCCAGTAACCAGACAATCAGCCCAATTATTATATAGGGCGCAGCCATCTTTAAGAAATATTTATTTGACATTTTCCACGTGGTTAGGATTTATTTTATACTATTTTGCCACAATACCATACATTTTAATTGAAAACATGGACCAGGAGATGTAATCCAATTTAATGGCCATGTAATTTCCTTTCTGCTTTGAAGATAAATGATGATCCGGCAGATAGCGATAATGAAGATGAAATAAATAGTAAATATGATTGATCTACAACATTTTTGGATGGCGGAAAGTTGCGTGACGGCTTGACTTAAGCTGCTGTGGCATATTTGAGCTTGTAACAAAGGTCATATTCTAATGACATATTTGCAATGTTCACAGATGGATCCTGCTGTCAGGGTTTATTTAAACTAATTCAAGGTCTACCTGCATGCAATGAATCAAATGATTTGTGTGACAGAGAGAGGGCAGGAGTGCACACATTCCCAATCTCACATCACTGTTGTATTCTGATTTATATAAACTTACTGTGCTCCGGGTTTTGCATAAATCAAACTGCTGTAACTTTCTTTTGTAGGAATTTATTTTGAACAATGGGCATGTTTTATATGGAAACCATAGGAGATGCCCAAAACTGAAAAACTATGGACGGGTTCCCTAGTGGATACTGTTGGGACCCTGCTCTTTCCTCTATATAACTCTGTATGTTGCTTCCTGCTGCCTTCATTCCCCTCACTACCTACATCACTACCCTGTGCTGCTGACACCCTGCTCCTTCCACTATATAAACTATCAGTCTGTGTCTTCCTGCTGCCCCCATTCCCCTCCTCACATCACTACTCTGTACTGCTGGAGACTCTGCTTCTTCCACTATATAAACTATCAGTCTATCTTCCTGCTGCCTCCATTCCCCTCCTCACATCACTACTCTGTACTGCTGAGACCCTGCTCCTTCCACTATATAACTCTCAGTCTGTGTCTTCCTGCTGCCTCCATTCCTCTCCTCACATCACTACTCTGTACTGCTGGAGACCCTGCTCCTTCCACTATATAACTCTCTGTCTGTGTCTTCCAGCTGCCTCCATTCCTCTCCTCACATCACTACTCTGTACTGCTGGGACCCTGCTCCTTCCACTATATAACTCTCAGTCTGTGTCTTCCTGCTGCCTCCATTCCCCTTTGCACAACATGATGGTGACATATCCTCCCAGCTACCCCTGACATAACTGCATGTATGAAGAGATTACCATCTAACCCAAAATAGTTTTTTTAAAAAATGGGGACACACAGAAGAACAAGAAGCATTAAATAGTGTATTAAACAATTCCATTACCAAAGGTAAAATGACAATATCATTAAATGAAAGGACTTGTTTATTTGTTTTGTTGTTCAGTAAGGAAATTGATTTCATGAAAACATTCAAACACAGTTTGTTTTGCAACATGACTGAAAGAAACCTCAAAAATTATTAGCACTAGAATACATTTTACGTTTAGAAGAGAATGACTGTAAGTATATAAAAGATGAAATCTCCATAACCTACACTAAATGAATAAAGAAAAGATCCAAGGTTCTGAAAAACATGTAAGTTGATAATGATTGCATACATTCAGTGATATTGCATATACTTAATTAAATAGAATATAGATTATCCATAGTACTGTTTCCATCAGTTGATTATATCCAACGGCCCAGCAGGAAGATATTAAGTTAATCCTTTTGTTACATGCACAACCAATGCTGTAAATTAGGCCTAGCCAAGCTTTGGCTCTCAGTGTGTTGTGAAACTACAAGCCCCAGCATGCTTTGTCAGATATGAGCATGCTGGGAGTCGTAGTTTCTAAACTCATGGGGCTGGATCCAGACTTAAGTAAGTGCTTGAAATGAGTTACTCCTGGGATTGCAGGGGAGTCATATTTCATCTGTTGGAAACAGTATTAGAGTTGAGAGGTGATGTTTCCTATCCCAAGTCTAAATAACAGTGTGATAGTAACGCTGGTCAGTATCTGTGTGCAGTAAGCAATTCAAAGATATATCCCTGCATGCAAAGAATACAATTCACTTGACTCCCCCTGCAATCAACATGGTTTAGCCCAGGAGTAACTAATTTCAAGCACTTACTTAAGTCTGGATCCAGCCCATGTAGAGTCACAGGATGACCAGGCCTGCTCTGAATAGATTACAATCAAGACTAACCCAGAAGTAAATTCTTTCCACCTGAGGGTCTCAGTCTGTGTCTCAGGGTGTTTGGAAGTTGGGAGGCTGTTCAGGTTTGGTTATTGTCTGCTACAAAGTAACTACTAGAAATAGCCGCTTGAACTTGTGCACATTTCAAAATCAAATGTTGTGAGCTTCTTGTTGTCTTTTAGATGGATACAGAAGAGAACTTACCAGAGGAAATGCCCAAGGAGTTCACCCTTCAAAGTCCAGTGAGTGACATAGACATGAATGGTTTAGATTTTCTATTTGCTGATGTTTAACCCTTGATTCCAAGGGGCTGATTCAGAGTTGCACTTTCACATTTTTTTAGGTGCAAGTATAGACCTGGGCAATACCATGTTCAACTGAAGGGGGAGGCAAATTTAAATAGTGAAAGCAGAATTGGAAATGAGGTGAAGTTTCTTAGATCAGTTCTTTTGAATGGATTAAACCTATCTATGCATGTCTTTAGTTCTATGTGCAAAAGTAAAGTGTTATCCCTTCATGCAAAAGAAATAAAATTACCACCCCTTACTTTGCAAAATGGTTTAGCCAATCTGTACACTTACACCTGTTTTGCCCTTATTTCCAAACTCTGTATCAGCCCCCAAAAGTTTAAATTACAAATTTCATTCATTTGCAGTGAAAAGGCTGAAGCTGTAAGTTATCCATTACCACTCTTTTTAAACATGATTAATTGTGCACTCTGAGGCTGATTCAGAGTTTTGGAGTAAGGGCAAAATAAGTGCAAGTTACAGCTCTGCTAAACCATTTTGCCATACAAGGGGTAGTAATTGATTTGAATTTTTTTGAATACAGGGAAACATTTTTAGCTTTATTTTTAATTTGTAAATTAGAACTGAGCTAGGAAATTTCACCTCTTGATTCTAATTCTGCTTTCACTGTTTAAAGTTGCCTCCGCTTGCATTTCAACATGGTATTGCTCAGGTCTACACTTGTACCTAAAAATAGTTGTAAGTGCAGTTCTGAATCGGCCCCCCATGAGACCTTTGGTAAAATCTTACTTATGTGTTCGAAATAGTGGCACACCTCAACATTTGAGAATTGGAAAGAGGGCCAAAATTTTGCGACATGGTAGAGGGGTGTGTCTTGTACCTCCCAGTGGGCGTGTCTGTGAAAAGTGGGTGTGTCTTGCACCGCAGTGAGTCTAGTGCCTGCCCCTTTTATTAATTCAGCCATCCATATGTCTGCCCCTTATTATTTCTCCAAACAGCTATATGTTTGCATCTATATGTCTGCCCCTTTATTATATGTCCAGCCTTAATATGCTTGCCCCTTTTTATTATGTCCAGCCTCCATATCTGCCCCTTATTAAAATATCCAGCCATCCGTGTCTGCCCCTTGTTGTTATGCCCAGCCATCCGTGTCTGCCCCTTGTTATGCCCAGCCATCCGTGGCTGCCCCTTGTTATTATGCCCAGGTTCGGTCACTGGCATTCATAGTAACAGGTTTGATTTTACAGGGCTCCTGTAGGAGCACCGTATTTCCTGTACTGTACTGGAAAAGCCCTGCCATATATACAGCAGCATACACAGCAGCAGGGCTTTACAACAAAAAAAAACAAAAGAATAACAGCTTTCGAGAGTCTGATCTCTCAGGACAAGATGTGGGGCGGGCGGGACAGCGGTATAGTCCCCCGAAAGCGGGACTGTTTTTTTTTTTTTTTAAGGTGTAAGTGTAGACCTGAGCAATACCATGTTGAACTGTAAGGGGGGGCACATTTTAATTGTGAAAGCAGGATTAGAATTGAGAGGTGACGTTTCTTAGCTCAACTGTAATTTAAAGATTAAATATAAAGCTATGCAATATTTTTGTTATATATGGAAAAGTAAAGTATTTTCCAAGCCTGTAAATTATTTATGATTAATTAGCTCCCCTTACTTTGTAAAATGGTTTAGCCGAGTTGTACACTTGCATCTGTTTTACCCTTGCTCCCCAACATAGTCTGGATGGAAACAAATAGCATTAAAATAATTGGAACTAGTTTTCAATGAATTCCGTCTGACTTATCATAGAGTGCTATGATTCCAGTAATTTAATGATTTGTTTCTTCTTTATAGCTAGATCTCCATGTCTTTTATTTCGTTT
This sequence comes from Limnodynastes dumerilii, assembly GCA_011038615.1. Lineage (NCBI taxonomy): Eukaryota > Metazoa > Chordata > Amphibia > Anura > Limnodynastidae > Limnodynastes > Limnodynastes dumerilii. Next base: position 5,883 of record WWET01005737.1, read on the forward strand.
CTTAATATTTGCTTAGCTTTATTAAACATTCTAATTCCTTTCTGTACACCTAAATGTTAGAATAATTTTCTAGTTATGCTGGGATTCTCTTTATGTTGTAGCCAGCAGTTTGGCAAAATAGGATTTCTGTTTATATGTAAAGCAGCATATTTCTTAAAGACAATACCCAGAACATTTGAAGTACAGACAGATTTTGCCACTTTAGTGATTAATTTATGTGTGCACCACAATAGTGCCCAAACCAGGGGTGAGTGCAACTTGAGCTGAAGGATGTGTCCTGAGAGGGCATTGGTGGAGGGACTGTCAATATACAATAAGGGTGAACCCAAGCGAGTCCCCGATCTAGAGCCAAGCGTAGATGTAAAAATGACTGTTATATTAAAACCTTTGCTCCAGGTCATGTCTAAGCCCAGGTAGCAGACCTTCTGCAACCAATTTCGTACTTTTGCGTTAGAATGTGACTCTTTAAAACACATTACAAATGGTCAGAAATCGCTGCCAATGTGTTCTGCATGTAGTATTATTATTGTTATATCTTGTATTATTTATAGGGTGCCATAAGATGTCCAGCGCCATACAGAATACTTAAAAATACAGTACAGACATACAGGGAAGGGATGGACAGCATAGTACATTACAAAAGACATAGTACAGTATAAATATAAAAATATCACAAAAAATACAAGCACAGACAGCAAGGCAAAATGCGAGGTGTCAAACTTAACAGATGTGAGAGGTGGGGTTAGAGCGCAGTGAGATGTTGAGATGGAGCCACCAGGTGGGGACCTGATAAAGGGGAAGCAGAGGGGGATAAGAGGGTACAATGTGAGGGGGGAGTGGTGGAAGAGGGAACAACACTAGGATGGAGGGTCCTGTTCAAATGAGTTCACGCACTAAGTGGGAGGGATGAACTTACAGAAGACATAAGGAAGGAGAAGGAAGTGGACTGCTGGTGTGAGCAGAGAAAAGAGGGAAGGAAGGAGAAGGGATAGATTTAGGACACAGTGAGGATGGAGGATCATTTCTACATACAGTAAGAAAAAAAACAGATATTTTTATTAAAAAAATATAATTGTTTACTATTTCCCAACAGGCATTAATCATAACCACCATGCAAGGTCAGCGTTGCAGTGTAGTACCCTACCCTTGTGTAAAGTATTTGGGCACGTAGCTTATGTGTATCTGTACGCTTCATGTCGTAATTGGTTGTAATCCAAAACGCTGTTGTGAGTGCTTTTGGATCCCATGCAGCCCCTCCCACTTTCTATAACCAGTCTAAAGCTTAATCCAACCATGCAAAGGGGTATTAATCAGGGGATTGGAACAATCAACTAGTTTTGTTCTTTTTATTTATTTTTTTCTAAGTATTTTGTGAATGTAAAGTGGCTCAGTCAGTAGCACTTGTGTTTCACAGCACTGAGGTCATGAGTTTGATTCCTGAACTAGGCCTTATCTATCTAGAGTTTGTGTGTTCATCCCATGTCTGCAGTGTTTCCTCTAGTGCTCCAATTTTCTTCCACACTCCATAAAAAACATGCTGATATGTTAGTTGCCCCCTGAATAAATGATCCCTAAGGCCAGATTTACAAAGCTGCAAGAAAGGAAAAGTGGAGACGTTACCCATAGCAACCAATCAGATTCGATCTTCATTCCCCAAGGCAGTGATGTCAGGACTGTGATTGTTGCCATAAGCAACATCAAAACTCTATTTACTATACCCCTTTAATTAGGAGAAGTGTTGGTGTTGCCAACCTAACCTCAGATTTCTGATGTCACTGTCTAAATAACTGTGGCTAGGATTTGTTGATTGTTGGATACTGCTGTACATTTTGATCACCAATATATCTTTTTGTATGAAATAATAAAGCACTGTGCCTCCTCCTTTTTGTTTATTTTTTTTTCAGACCCTCCAACATGACCCCTTCCATTAGGTACAATATACTCCGCACCAGAGCTTCCAACTGTCACTCACCTGGTGAAATGACTTAACTGATATTTAAAAACTATTTCTCTTCAATATTGGAAACTGAGAAGCAGAGTATTTTGTACCTAATGGAATGGGTCATGTTTGAGGGTGTGTTTTTTTTTTTATTTTTTTTTTTTATTTTTTTTTTTTTTTTTTTTTTTTGTCTGATTTAAAATTTTGTCAATGACCTTATTGGGATATTTCTTACTGCAAAATATGTTTTTATTTGTATATTTCCAGATGGAAAAGATGAGCTTGTTGGACATTACAGCCAGACAGCAAATCCTACTGGAGAACATTGTTATCTGTGATCATATACTTGTTCAGCTGCACAAACTTCGAGCTTCCCTTAAGGTAAATATACGCTATATGTATTGTAAAAACTGCTATATATTAAAAGTAACAGATATTTAGTAAAACAACAATGAATACTTGTCGGTCTTTGGTTCTTCATACTGTTTAACATATTTTATCCAAGTTGTCCAATAATCAGATTTTTTTAAAAGTTTCTTTTTCTCCTGATTACTTTAAAACAAAGAGAAGCAGCATGGTGGCTCAGTGAGTAGCACTTGTGTCTCACAGCGCTGAGGTTATAAGTTCGATACCCAGCTTAGGTCTTATCTGTGTGGAGTTTGTATGTTCTCCCCGTGTCTGTGTGGGTTTTTCTCCGGGTGCTCCGGTTTCCTCCCAAACTGCAAAAGCATGCTGGTAGGTTAATTGGCTTCTGACCAAATTAACTCTAGTCTGCTTGTGGATGGATGTGTTAAGGAACTTAGAATGTAGCCCCAGTGGGGCAGGGATTGGTGTGAATTTTTAATATTCTCTGCAAAGTGCTAGGTAATGATCACGCTATAAAAAAAACCTAATAAAACAAAAGGAGGAAAACTCCATTTAACAAGCACATTCTAATTTTGTATAAGGACCTGATACAGAGCTGTGCTATGCGGAAGCGCAGTGTGAAATCGCCCTGTGCATGCCCAGAACAGGAGCATGCGCAGAAAGATGGGCTCAGTTCGTGAGATCCATCAGTTCTGCTCTAGAGGAAGAAGGCTTTCCACAATACGTGTTATGATCGTCATACTTACCTGTTCATTTTTCAGAAAATACTGGTGACTAGACAGGTGAGAAACACTCTTCTGGGTTTTTAGGGTCAGGCAGCAGGGAAAGGGAGGCTTAGGGTAATGAAGGAAGAGGGTTAGGGTCAGGCTGTGGGGAAGGTAGTCTTAGGGTTAGGCTGTGGGGAAAGGAAGGGTAGGGTTAGGGTAAGGGGTTGGCTTAGATTTATATTTGCCATTCGAGCCAGCATCGTCTCTTACGCAGGGCAAAAGCAATCGATTTTCCAGCCAGGTCGAAACTGGGAGAGAACAGCCTTTTAAAAAAAAAAAAAAAAAAAAAAAAAAAAAAAAAANTTCAAAAAAAAAAAAAAAAGGGCCGTCCTCATCGGCGACCCACACCTCTATATCCCTTTCCTCCTCAGTAGTTTCTAATGTAATGCCATTGATGATATATTGAGCTTTTGGATCTAGGAGATCCATTGAAGACTCATTGAGACTGAGAATAGTAAAAGGTCTTCCTAAAACAATACCACAATACCTGGTGTCAGTCCATCTTTAGAAAAATGTTTACATTCCAGTTTCCTGTAAATTTAGTTTAGTTTTGTTTATTTTGAAAGCTGTGTCTGCAAAGCTGTGTTCAATTCATAGGTCTCCCTTCAATTAATTTTGTTTCTGTTAATGCCATACTAGGAAAACACAAATCTAGAGGCCGAACAAAATGAAGACCAAACGGGATCTGAAATGAAGACAGATCTGCAAGAGGGAAAATGAAGTCAGCTAATATTTATTGCTTCCTCTCTTCCTTGCGTGTTCCCCTTGAAAAGTATAGGCGTTTTTAAGAAGCAGCAGTGAGCAATTCTATGGACTGAAATATTGTTGTGTTAGGATTATTTATAAACTCGTTGTATTACTTATATTAAACCTCATTTCAAATAACTACGTATATCTTTTTTTTTATAAAACAGAAGAAAATGTTCCAATGGAGTGTTGAGTTTGGTGAGCAGAATATTTGAATTAAACACAAAGTCTAGGGTTTCAAAAGTTCTTCAGATATAGATTATAGAGGTTTGCTAAATAGTGACAATGGGCCTGATCCAGACCTAGTTAAGTGCATGAACTTAGTTACTCCTGGGCTAAACCATGTTGATATCAGGGGGAGTCAAGTTAATTGTGTCCTTTGCATGCAGGGATATATCTCTGAATTGCTTACTGCACACAGATACTGACCAGCGTTACTATCACACTGCTATTTAGACTTGGGTTGGAAACATCACCTCTCAACTCTAATACTGTTTGCAACAAATGAAATATGACTCCCCTGCAATCACCATGGTTTAGCCCAAGAGTAACTAAGATCATGCACTTAACTAGGTCTGGATCCAGCTCAATGATTGACCCTTGTCTTTGACCATATTAAAACGTATTAGTTTTGTGTAATTACACTGTAGGTAACAATTTACTGACTACACTGCCATATTTGCCATTGCTGATTAAACATCTTATATTATTTGCTCAGTTATTATTGTTCAATAAGGATAAAAAACAATAACCAGAAAAGGAAGTGATTGTGTCCCATATTCACACCTAAGAAGCAGTCTCTTCGTTATAGGTTGTTTACGCAATCTACATACTAGTTCTGTACGTAGATTGCCTCCATGCGGTCATTAAAGACCACACAGAGTATTTTAGGTAGAAAGAGGTTGGGTAATGCTGCCTTGGGGAGGGATTAGGTATAAGGGGGAGGGATTAGGTGTAGGTGGGAGGGATTTAGTTTGCCGGGGAGGCAATGTCCGTGCGGAGGTTGCACAGATTGTTAAGGTAGCCCTATGGCACGTGTAAGGGCCATAAGGTACCTAAAAAGGGAGCCGGGATAGGGGCAGGATGGGTGAGTTAGGTGCGGGTCTGTCCGCACCTAACTCACACCGGATCTGTAAATACGGTCCTGTATTACTAGAGAGGAAGCAGGGAAATATCTCGACACAAGGTAAAGAGATTTTTTAGATATGCTAATTCAGTGCTCAACTATTTTACTATATATTTTTTTTTTAGGTGGCAGGAATATATACATCTGTTTCCAAATATATATACATAAAAAACAAGACATGGCCTGGCACTCTAGCCATTACTCAGTTACTAATCATGAACCTCTATCTTTAAAATAAAAGTCAGAGAATTAGTTACAAATATAGCATCTGGAAAGTACTCACAGCGCTTCACTTTTTTCACATTTTGTCATGTTACAGCCTTATTCCAAAATGGAATAAATTCATTTTTTCTCTCAAAATTCTACACACAATACCCCATAATGACAACGTGAAAGTTTTTGGGAGATTTTTTTTTTTTATTAAAAATCAAAAAAACAAGAAATCATATGTACATAAGTATTCACAGCCTTTGCTCAATACTTTGTTCATGCACCTTTGGAAGCAATTACAATTACAGATGTTTTTGAATATGATGCCACAAGCTTGGCACACTTATCTTTGCAGCATCTCTCAAGCTCCATCAGGTTGGATGGGAAGCGTTGGTGCACAGCCATTTTCAGATCTCTCCAGAGATGTTCAATCAGATTCAAGTCTGGGCTCTGGCTGGACCACTCAAGGACATTCACAAAGTTGTCCTGCCACTCCTTTGATATCTTGACTGTGTGCTTAGGGTCGTTGTCCTTCTGAAAGATGAATCGTCGCCCCAGTCTGAGGTCGAGAACGCTCTGGAGCAGGTTTTCATCCAGGATGTCTCTGTACTCTGTCTCTGCATTCATCTTTCCCTCTATCCTGACTAGTCTCCCAATTCCTACCGCTGAAAAACATCCCCACAGCATGATACTGCCACCGCCATGCTTCGCTGCAGGGATGGTATTGGCCTGGTGATGAGTAGCGCCTGGTTTCCTCCAAACATAACGCCTGGCATTCACACCAAAGAGTTCAATATTTGTCTCATCAGACCAGAGAATTTTGTTTCTCATGGTCTAAGAGTCCTTCAAGTGCATTTTGGCAAACTCCAGGCAGACTGCCATGTGCTTTTTACCAAGGAGTGGTTTCCATCTGGCCACTCTACCATACGGGCCTGATTGGTGGATTGCTGCAGAGATGTTTGTCCTTCTGGAAGGTTCTTCTCTCTCCACAGAGGAATACTGTAGCTCTGACAGAGTGACCATCAGGCTTTTGATCACATCCCTGACTTGGGACCTCCTCCCCCGATCGCTGAGTTTAGATGGCCAGCCGGCTCTAGGAAGAGTCCTAGTGGTCGCAAACTTCTTCCATTTACGGATGATGTAGGCCACTTCATTGGGACTTCAGGATTTGTGCCTCGAGGCAATCCTGTCTCGGAGGTTTACAGACAATTCCTTTGACTTCATTCTTGGTTTGTGCTCTGATCTGCACTGTCAAGTGTGGGACCTTATATAGACAGGTGTGTGCCTTTCCAAATCATGTCCGAGCCACAGAATCTACCACAGGTGGACTCCAATTAAGCTGAAGGATCATCTCAAGGACTATCAGTGGAAACAGGATGCACCTGAGCTCATTTCTGAGCTTCATGGCAAAGACTGTGAATACTTATATACGTATGAGTTTTAGGTTTTTTGATTTTTAATACATTTGCAAAAATCTCCCAAAAACTTTTTCACGTTGTCATTATGGGGTTGTGTGTGTGTGTGTGTGTGTGTAGAAATTTGAGGAAAAAAATTAATTTATTCCATTTTGGAATAAGGCTGTAACATAAGAAAGAAGAAGAGCTCTGTGAATACTTTCTGGATGCACTGTATTATAATATTTTTTTTTACAACCGGCTAAATCTGGATAACAATAAGTTCATGTACAATACAAAATCATACATACATACATACATACATCAATGTATGTATCTACATAACACTAAATGGCATATAGATAGGAGGGAGCATGAATGCGTGCCAGGTTGGGGCAGAGGTTAACTAATTGGGCCAATAGCAGGAGCAGAAGGTGGGATAAGGGGAAGGGTATAGGTGTCAGTCAAGGTTATAAAAACATATAGAAGAGGATATCCGATCGGTTTCTGTGCCGATTCTCCTCCGTTTCCTGTTTCCACTTTATTCCTTAACTTGTCTCTTCTTTCAAACAGAGCACAGATGTGACAGTAGCAATTGAGTTCATAGGTCACCTGCCGCATGGGGAAAGGGTATACTATGGTCAAGGGTTTCCATAAAATTTAGTTGCCGTTTCTCACTCTTAGGTCTCGGTCTGTAATACACCGCTTCCTTGGGGTGTGCAAAAGAGAGAATGTGTTTTTGGCTTCTCTGATACAAATTTGGTGGGCACCAAGGACTGGTCACTGCTGCTCTTTTGTTCTTAAGAATTTCCCCTCTGACCCTCACTAACTTTGATTGGCACCGCTTAACAAGAAAAAATAATCCCAAATCTAATTTGGTTCATTTCAATAAATAAATCATGTCCCCTTTTTGAATTGCGTTTTATGTCTCTGTGTCTTTATTACATCGCGTTGGCTGCATGATATGTGAGTGAGTCCTTATCCATTTTGCAATTTAATAGAATCTGATTTGTTACTATGGGTAACAACTCTGCTTTTCTCTTAAAATTTCTAGCAAATTCAAGCCTAAATCCTTTACTCGGTTGACCAAACGCTTTAGGATTGTGTAATTGTAATTTTTTTTTGTTTTTTAATGGGCATTTTTTTTATATTTTATTATTTTTAAAATTTGTTTCTTTTAAGCCTTAAAAGTGGACAAGAGCAGTCCAAGATAAGCTGCAGCATATCAGGGGCCAGATTTACTAAGTTGAGGGAAAAATAGAGATGTTGCCGATAGCCACCAATCAGATGCTAGCTGACATTTTCTAGTATGTAATAGGAAAATGAGAGCTAGAATCTGATTGGTTGCTATCAGTAACACCTCCATCTTTCCGTTCCCACAGTTTAGTAAGTGTGGCCTAAGGCTGTCTATACCTAGGCTAGAGGACCAAATGTTCCTTCTACCTTTAATTTTCAGAGCTTATTTTCCATTTTGTAGTCTCTCCCATAGCAGTATAAATAATTGTGATTAATAGGTACATCATAAGCAAGAAGAATACAAAATGCTAAAAAAAAACAGGCAAGTTTTTATTAATATTAACCAACTTGTAAAACTTGCTAAACTTCTACTTCATTGATTTTAAAGAGTATAAAAGGTCACTTCATGGAGTGTCCAGATTTCAGCTCTTCCCATCCATCCTTAATGAAAACCAATAAATGAAGCACTCTTATATGTTTACCTAAGCTGAAATATTGATATCGAAGCCTACGCTGAATGCAAATTTCTGCATTAATCATTTTTTTTTTCAGCCGGATTCATCCGGCTCTAGTACTACGTGGTTTGATGCACCGATATATCATTGTTATGTCAACAGTACAATGTTTAGCTACGACGAAATGCTAATTTATTTTTGCAAAATGATTACAGTTTCTGCATTTAAGAATAAAAATAATTAAGTTGATGACCAACATGACAGCTGCTGCAAATGAATCATTTGTGTATAAATAGGTTGATTGAGATCTGTCTCGTGTAATTTCTTGGTCATTTTTAATCATAAATGTACCGGATAATATAAATGTTTTCAGTTAAACATACAGAGGGAATGGACTTTTACACAGTGCACCATAGTTGAGGCGTTCAATGGATATTTTGCGCTGTTATGTATTCGTTAGATTTTCAATATTGTATTTGCAAAATAGTTTTCTGTGGCAGAAAGTAACAATAAACGTCATTCTCGAAAAAACATTTTATGTACGAAAGTGTATAAAGCAAAAACCACTGCGCTACGATGGCTTCTTTACGAAATTGAGACAGCCGAAAGTTGCTTTTCAGTTATCTATATTTCAAATGACAGCCGTTGTAGAATTTTTTTTTCAGGCTGTGGGGAGGAGACTTAGGGTTAGGCTGCGGGGGGGAGGGGTATTAGTGAGTGGGGTCGTTTACCTTTCAGAGCACCGTGTTCGGTGCTTCAGGGATCGATTGCTAGGCAATTGCTAGGCATAAGCAATCGTTTGCAAAAAATTACAGCGCTAACTGCAAATGAAAACTATGTATAGATATGATTTTAAAAATAGAAAACTGATAACTACATAAAAGTCACAACTCACTAAAAAAGTAACAATTTATTAATTCATATATTGTAAACTCATATATAGGACGGCTCGCACAAATGACGGCATGCAGTAGGTAATACCTATTAGATGGAGCGGCAGTGAGATAGAATAACGTGCACACAAATTTTGGTCAGTTATTGATGGCATATACTCACAGCCACAGGATAATTATGTTCGATTGCTGGTGACTTAAAACGCAGCCAAAAATGTATTTATCAAAATAGGAGATGGCTCAAAACAAAAAAGGCTATTTTTTGGAGCCCTCTTTGGACTGTGGAGCGCTCGTCCGTAGTTTTCTATAAGCAGTCGTTTGCCCAACGGGGACCCACACTCCCACAACACCCGTTGCGAGTCCCCGCTGCAATGGCTTGGATTGTGATTAAGGGACAGCTGCAGAAAAGCTCTTTTTCGGCTGTCCCTAGTTCTAATGCAAGCCCTCATTTTTTTTTTATATGAATGGTTGAGTGAATGGAGGCAACCTGCAGCTGCAAGCTATATAAATACAAAAAAGGGGCTAGAGTCCCACAGATCAGGACCCTCAGAGCTGCTAAAGTGGTGCACTCAAACTTTACTAAACGTTACATCAAATTCAATCCCAAGTCATGCAGAAAAGAAGCAGAGAAATAAAAAGGAATTTTATTATGATATAGTAAAAAGGCCATAATCTGGTCCACACAAAACCCACTGGTATACAGGTTTCAAAATTACATTTCAGTCTCAGGTAAGTAAGGATAACAAAGTTGCAAATATAAAACACTCACAATACCCTCCAACTATACCTATCTAGCAGGCACAGTAACGTTATTTAATGGTCTGTATCTGCTAAAAGGGATCCACTATAGGAGAGCTGCGGGGACAGACTCCTACAGCTCTGCTATAGTGACAAGACCCTCTCCTGTGACACTATAGTGACGGGACCCTCTCCTGTGACACTATAGTGACAGACCCTCTCCTGTGATATTATACTGACAGGACCCTCTCCTGTGACACTATAGTGACAGACCCTCTCCTGTGATACTATAGTGACAGGACCCTCTCCAGTGACACTATAGTGACAGGACCCTCTCCAGTGACACTATAGTGACAAGACCATCTCCTGTGATACTATAGTGACAGGACCCTCTCCTGTGATACTATAGTGACAGGACCCTCTCCCTTGATACTATAGTGACAGGACCCTCTCCTGTGACACTATAGTGACAGGACCCTCTCCTGGGAGTTCTTAGCTCATATGATAAGGTGGAAAATCAGATTTTGAACCTTATCATACATGCAAATGAGAGCAGATTAACGCCATGCCCTTTATTGGATAAACCACACCCCCTTTACAGACACGCCCCCCAGGTGTACCTATTTTTCATAAAAAAATGTTGTAGGGTATGTGACCACTGAATATGAGTCATAAGTGGGAGAAATGTCACAAGCACAGTCACATAATGTACATAGATAGAAACAATATATAAATATAAGCAGTACTGGTAAGGGTATCTATCAACCCTGAATACTTCTTACCAGCAAGAGCGGTAAATGGAGATCCATGGTCCGTTCAGTTCCAGAGTGTCAATGGCAGCAACATTCCCCTATTCTAGAGAAGGAACCAGCGATGTCAAGTGAAACATGAATTGATGTTTAAACCCAAATCTATTAAATAATCTAATAAATTTATAAAAACCTTCCAAATAAACTCATACATCCATAAGAAACATAATAAATGTATTAACAAATCTGGTACCAGATAAATACACAAAACAATTCATAAAAATAGAATACAAACAATTAAAACATTTTTATATACAAATACATTCAACTGCCTAAACGATATTAGGTCAATGTGTAACTAAACACACTTATACAGGTGGCACTAATAGCAGTCTCTCACCCTGCCAAGGGGGTTTGTGTTATTTTTTTTTTTAAATGGAGACAATTCATAGACTTAGAAACTTATCGAGTGTCCAAAAAGTTTTTGGGAAATGGAACTCTCCAAGATAATGTAATAATCCAAGATATATAAAGTGCACAGGTGTAACAATGGACCGTATTCAGAATTAAGAACATCTGGTCATTTACGCACGCAATATGCGTAAGTGGGGTGATTTCTATTTAGTGCGCACGTGCAGACCATGGAGATACGAAGCGTAATTGGAATGATGCGTAAGAAAATTCCGTTTGACAAAAAATGCCTGCGAACATAAAAGTTCGGACGGATTAATAATAAGCAGGCGTCAGTCGGAATGTAAATAGAAAAAAAATGGGCGTGGTCATGTAGTAGACGTGCAGTCGTATTTGCGAACGTGTCACATTCGTCACATATACATGCGCTAACGAGAAGGTTGCTTTCACAACACAGAAGCGTTCCAAAATTTTTGCAAAACGTACTTATTTTGTATTAACGCAAGGATCTAATACGAACGCACGGAAAAGCTTCTTAAATCTGAATCCGGTCCAATGTTATTATGTCAATTGATGAAAGACACAGCAGAAACTGGAAACTGTTGTTTCTTTATATAGCACTGTCTTGTATGGGTAATGGAAGAAAAATATTAGTGGCTACTTATCTTCAACATTTGATGATAGTCATACAATACAGAGCTCGTTTCCTCTTTCTTAGCCCATCCACTCTTAGATGGCAAGCAGAGGGACCTGCATAGCGTCCAGGCTGCCGGCGTATAGTCAGCTGCTAATACTCACACCGTGGAGAGGAGATGTGTACGTGGCCAGCAACAGTGTTGGTTGTAGGGAGGTGTAATCTCTTCTACTCCCGATCTTCTCCTTGCACAATAGACCACGTCATACAGGTGGTATCAATACACAGATGTCGTGGTCGGCAAATAACCACAGATAATCTCCTTTTCTCCAGATCACGCCTCAATCAAACTTATCGTACAGGCAGTAAAATATTGGCAAAGTTTGGTCGGCAATCACACTGACGCGTTTCATCTGCTAAGGGATTTCTTCAGAGAATATAGGATATTTTCTATTGAGGAAAAGTATCCCTTACATGGAACTACTAGTGTCATGAGTGCCGGGAGCCAGAAGAGGTATCGGGTCATTTAGGAAGTGTAGAAAGCGTGGATTCCAGTGCACACGAAGGCTGAACGTGAGGCCAATAGTTCCATGTAAGGGATACTTTAGTAACGCATGTTTATTGGCTTACAGCCAGATATCACGAAGGTCTGTCAGTCCGTATAGAAAAGTACTTTCTCTCGTGCAGACTTAAGGCAGCCTTAAGCCATCGGTGCAGATCAGCGGTCCATACAACCGCTAATCTGCACATAACCACTAAAGCCTGCCCCTTCTGCATAATTTAAACGCCCCCCCCCCCCCCATTCACTTTACAGAGTTTAGGTGGGCGGGGGG
>WWET01005737.1:18385-28746 GCA_011038615.1 Limnodynastes dumerilii
TTACAGAGGTGGACGGAGGGAATGAGTTCTGTACACCTGGAGATCCGTTGCGGAACGTCTGGCATGCGCATTGCCAGAAAAACAGCCGGGCGCGCCAAATTTATCTGTTATGTGGCGGGCTGGATGTGGTTCATGGTCTGGAATAACTAAAGCAGATGAAGTAACCGATTTATTATTCTTATGGTTAATATTTCATTCCAAGTACAATAGAGTAGGTTGAGCTTCTAAGTATCTGCTTCAATGTTCTTGCTAGTAAGAAAGCTTTCAGTACATAAACTTATTGCCATATCAAAGAAAAGTGCAAGGATCGATGAAGTTCTGACATTTATAGGAAGAAAATATTTAATACACGGAGTGTAATGCAGTTAATTTTTTGGGGATTGCAACACTAAAAATGAAATATCTTGTCAAAAACTTTGAAGTGGAAGACTAAAGTTAGACTTGTAGTTTATGGCATCCTTCTGACTGTGCATTATTGCTGCATGCATTTGCAGTGCACATGCATTTAGCCTGCAATGGCGAGATATTTGTGTCCAGCATACATTATGTAAATATACTGGACGTGCAAGTCGGTATGTTTAAAAGTGTTGCACTTGTGTATTTTTTAACTGAACGTTCCTTCAACTCATGTTGGAATGCCCTCTACCAACAGGTGGCGTATATTCAAATGCCTACGTGTGTGGTTTGGTGGCCAGAACGGCCCTAGTCCCGTTTTATACAGTTTCGAATTGGCTCTGCATTTGATTGCTTTTGTCCCATCGGGGATAAGCAATCAAAGATCCTGAAGAAAAATGTGCAGCGGTGAGCGATGAGTATTTATCCTAATCCAACCATTACCCTAACCCTCCCTTCCCTGCAGCTTGACCCTAAGACTCCCTTCTCCACAGTCTGACAATAAAACTCCCCTCCCACAGCCTGATCCTAAGACTCCCTTCCCCGCAGCCTGACCCAAAGACTTCCTTACCCACAGCCTTACCCTAAGACTCCCTTCCCCACAGCTTGACCCTAAGACTCTCATCCCTGCAGGCTAACCTGAAAACTCCCTTCCCTGCAGCCTAACCTAAAGATTCATCTATCTGCCTGCAGCCTAACCATAAAACTCATCTCCCCGCAGCCAGACCCAAAGACTGCCTCCCCGCAGCATAACCCAAAGACTCCCCTATCCACAGCCTGACCCTAAGACTCTCTTCCCCGCAGCATAAAATACACCCCGTAGACTCCCCTGTAATACACACTTGTCCGGCAGGTCTGCGGTAGCAGTTTCGGAATTAATGAGTGGGTACGTCAAAAAATAAATAAATTAATATAATCTTCTAATTATTGTTATTTTCCAAATAGAAACAGATGAAAATGAGCTTTCGGCCGTCTCTATTTCAGAAACAGCACTTTTTGTACACAGATTGCATCCCATGCTCACGCCTTTGTGTACACGTTTTCTGGACATGCGCAGATTGCAGATTCTAAAACCCACTGTGTGCATGTCCAACTATTCATAAAGCCCTCATAGTGGACCCCATTAGCTCCTGTGTCCTCTCATTACCCCCTCTCTTAAGAATTGAAGCAAGCAGGCAAGGTCATGTACACTAGAATTCACGCCTTGTCTTTGCCGTCTGTGTTTTGCTAAATAGTTTTGTACGGCAATTTGTTCTGGTAATTGCATCCATGCATTCATTATTCTGCTTCCCTGTAATCATCATCATACTTACTGTCCACATATGTTTATCTGTATGATTATGTATAATTGGCGTCACAGAATATGTTGCACCATATAAATAATGATGGCGATGAGTAATAATTAAAAGACGCTTATTAGCCAAGGTGGCTGTTCTTTCATATCCGTTTCATGTACATAAATTGCAGGGTTCATCAAGCACACATTAAGCAATATGGTACAGGCTTAGGGGAAAAAAAATTCAAATTGCAACTTGTATACGAATACAAATAAAGATTCCTAAATAAAATAACCCCTAAGGACCTAAAGGGGTCTACGCTATTAAGGTTTGACTGAATGGACCAATTGACTCTTACCCAGGGCAGCCCCTAACTGTGGAGGGGCCTTGGACAGAGTCTATTTGCCCCCCCCCCCCCACACCCCCAACCACGAAGCGGGTCCGTNCCCACACCTCCATCCATCAGATGTGTACGTCTGGTGCCACTCTGCACGTGTGCAGAACAGTGCCTGAACTGTGCATGCACCGACTGGAACAACTAATCTGTTGCGGCTGACTATAAACAACTAAATCTGCTGCCACCGCTACTAATTTGCAGAGCTTTGGCGGCCTGCTACAGTACAACATTACTGTGCTGCAGCTCTGTATATAACGCGGCCGGTGAGTAGTGGAGGGGAAAGGGATTGGCCAGAGCCGCCATCTGTGAGTATGGACAGTGGTTCTGGTCAGCACCCACTGCTACTACTCCCCAGCAGCATCATACACATGGCAAGCTAATGGTATACGGTAGCAGGTGGTCAAAGCTCTGTGACTGAAGCAGGAGAACACGAGGCCCCATCGGTACTGCTCTTATCTGCCAATGTGGATTCACTAAAGATGGAGAACTAGAGGCCAGATACAAAGATCTGATTTTTGGAAAAGTTAGTCCTGCATTGTCAGGCGCAGGATTTTTTATAGGGCATTTTCCAAATGCTTGTAATACTTGTGAGGTATATAATAGGGGTGTGGGTCCCAGCTTAGAAAGTCTGATTTGTGAAAAATCCGACTTCTCCTCAGCCAGTAGTGAACTGGTTGAGATTTCGATTGCTATGCTTCGATGAGGCATAGCAATCGATCCACGGAGCTCCGAAAGCTCTGTTCAGCTAAATGGTAAGTAAAAATAGTCCCTTCCCTTATTCTAACCCTAACCCTCCCCTCCCCTCTCACTACTCTAACCCTAATCCTCCTTTCCTGGCAGCCTGACCCTAACCCTCCCTTCTCTCTAGCCTGACCCTTACCCTCCCTACCCTGCAGCCTGACCCTAACCTTACCTCCCCTGCAGCCTGACCCTAATCCTAACCCTAACCCGCACAGATAGTTTACTCACCTGTCCTGGTCCGACGATAGCAGCAGCGGAGGGATATCGCAGATGGTGGAAGGATAACGGTAAGTGCGAAAGCGAATGGGTAAAGTATGCCGAAAAAGTAGAAAGCGGTAAGTATTAAAAAATGGGACTTTCGAAAAGAAACTTTTGGAAGTCCCATTTTCACCAATTAGACTCTTGTACGGGAGAGTGTATAATAGCTATGGAGTTGGTTGGCACACTATACTTAGTACATATTGGGTATGTTAGGGGTCTGGTAATGGCTCATATTATAATATTTATTTATTATTTAATAACAGGTTTTTATAAAGCGCTATCAGATTACTTAGCGCTTTACAGAGAATGTTTCATATTCACATCAGTCCCTGCTCCATTGGAGCTACATAATAAGGACACAAACACATTTAGTCAGCAGGACTAAAGGAAACTGGAGCACCTGGAAGATACACATGCAGACAAAGGGAGAACATACACACTCCACACAGATAAGGCCTGGGCATCTAACTCATGACCCTAGTACTGTGAGACACAAGTGTTACTCACTGAGCCACCATACTGCCCATATATAAGTCATATTAGGGTACACAGTGTGCTATCTCCAGACCCCTAACATACCTCAAATATATTATAGTATGTACTTATCCCTTACCCCTAATATACCCAACATGTACTTTATATGGTGCACCATTCCCAGACCCCGTATATAGTTTGTCAATCCTATATCTTAGTATACCCCACACATATTATAGTGTGCCTTCTCAGACCCCTAATACAGGTTACAGAAAATGGCATAAGCTCATTAATGTGTGCCACCTTCTGCACACATCACAACCCATATATACTTTAGTGTGCCTTCTATAAATGCCCAATATAACCCACATGTAATACATATGTATCTTTACATCTTTATAATCTTATATAATTCAATGAACAAATAATGTACTATTACAGCAGTACCCAAAAAAATTTACAGTTATAATGGTTATATTTAAAAAATGACATATAAGCAATAGTTAATAGGGTAACTGAAAAAACTGGCTGAGTTTAATCCTTATGCCCCCGCCCCCCCACACCTACTGTTCATTTGGTTTATCAGTTTGCTCATTTGTAATAGTTCTATTACATTGGTTCATTGGTGAATCCCTTACAGGCTAATGGGAATCACTACAAACTTATGGTTTATGTTTTGTTTCTTGAAAAATAAAAAACTGTTGATACTGCTTGCAATAATGTTATGTCATGCGATAAGTGCACTACTCTTGAATAATCTCGTTCTGTATCTCTTTATGGTGTATAGCAGAGGAGGGGACCACGCGCTTCAAAACCTGAGAGGTGTTATCCAATCCTGTGATGAAATACACAGAGAACCTCCTGATCAGCATCTAGCGATAACTCTTTGGTCCAACTCTGGGGTAAGATGACTGCGCCACCTTTACCACATGACTTACCTACACCACACATACATGTGGGGTTATCTCCTGGAACGTTGCAGGTCTTAATAGCCCAGTTAAGCATAAGAAAATTCTACCAGCCTTAAGAGAAACCGCCCTGATGTAGCTTTCCTTCAGGAGACACATTGGAGGGAGGGAGGGAACTCCACTTTGCGGGCCCCCTGGGTAGCGGAATGCTGGTAACTAAGACGAGAGGGGTGGCAATACTCTTCAGTAAACGCATTCAGTATGAAATCCTGGATGAGGTGAAGGATCCGGAAGGTAGATTCCTACTGATAGATGTTTCAATTTGGCATTCAAAATACACTCTCCTGAATGTCTATGCACCTAATCACCACCCAAGAGAATTCTTTCAAATAGTAATGCAACTCCTAGCAAGCAGGCAAACCCACCAAATTATTATGGGAGACTATAACACAGTTGACAACCCACTCATTGACAAATCGCCTCCTGCGATTAACCCGCCCCAAGCCTGGAAATATATCCATAATTTAAAATCCACCCTCCAGCTCTGTGATCCATGGCGATTATTAAATCCGACGGCCCGGGATTACACCTTCCTCTCAGAGGTACACCACATACTCCCCAGAATTGACTATCTGCTCATTTCTGATACATTGCTCGCAAGGGTAGAGGAGGCTAAGGTGGGCGATATAATGGTCTCAGACCATGCCCCTGTGCTAATTTCCCTGGCACTCTCCAATGGACCCCCTGAGGGTCACGTATGGCGTTTTCCAGGCCATCTATACAAGTCCCAGGAATTTAAGTCTTTCCTCACCACACATTGGACGCACTATATGGATGACAACCTTGATTACTGGGATAACCCAGTTATCCTTTGGGAAGCATCCAAAGCCGTCATGAGGGGCTTCATCATTCAGTACATGGCGAGTAAAAGAAGGGAGGCTAGACGACAGTTTAAGGACATGAGGAGGGAGATGGAATTGGCCTTTCAACAATACACAGTATCCTCTTCCCCAGATAAACTATCTCATTATATAGAAACGCACAGAACCCTAGAAAGTTTCTTGTCGACCCAAGCCCGTTCTAGCCTTCATCGAACACAAAATACATATTTCAGATGGGGTAACAAAACGGGGAAACTACTGGCCACAATGTCGTGTCCCAATCGTAAACGTACGTTTATCACTACTCTAAAACACTCTCTTTCGGGAACCTTTCTCTGGAAGACAAAGGACATCCTAACCCAGTTGACCGACTATTACACTAATTTTTACAAAGCCCCCTCACACGATCCGGCAAAACAAGAGAGGTTCTTACGTTCATCTAAATTGTCAAAATTGACCTTAGCTCAAAATTAAATATGATCCTCAGAGGTGACAACGGACGAAATAAACAGGGCCATATCTGACCTTAAACTCCATAAAAGTCCGGGACCTGACGGTTTCTTGGCAGAATATTACAAACTTTTACAACAGGATATGGTCCCTTGCTTACTTAATTTATACCGCCACATCCTTAGTGAACATCAAGCCTGTTGTTCATTTCAGGAATCACTACACTGATACTGAAGCCAGGCAAGGATCCCCAGCAGGCATATTCCTACCGCTTGATTTCATTAATCAACCTAGACGTAAAAATACTTTCTAAAATCATGGCCTCAAGATTCCAGACCATCCTCCCCACGTTGCTCTCGGCCCACCAGTTAGGATTTACCCATGGTAGACACTCGGTAAGAGCTGTATGAACAGCAATTGCGGCAATAGTACAGTCCCATCTCAATAGTGGTAGTGGAAACATGTTGTTAAGCCTTGATGCCCACAAGGCGTTCGACACGATCTCCTTGCCCCACCTGAAAGCAGTTTTGAGACATAGAGAGTTCAACCCCGTATTCACAAACTACATAAAATATCTGTATACGGAGCCCATGACCTCCTTGATAGTAAATGGGATAAAGGGTGACTCAATGGGATTGGAGAGAGGTACTAGGCAGGGGTGTCCTCTGTCCCCTCTTTTCTTCAACTTATCAATAGATCCTTTATTACGGGTCTTGCAAGAAATGCTGGAGTTTAATGGTATACGGGTGGGACAGGTGGAAATCAAATTGTCTGCTTTTGCAGACGATATACTCTTATATATACGTAATCCGCGGTCTTCATTGCCATTGATCCTGCAAACACTGGACGAGTTCGGGGACATTTCAGGTTTTAAGGTGAACATGTCCAAATCTGTTGCCCTGTATCTTAAAAGGGTAGGGAGGTGTCGCCCAGGATGGGCAGGGCGGTTCCCTTTCAATTGGGCCCCAAAGTGCATCACTTACCTGGGGGTAGAGATCTCTAAAAACCCGGAAAGGCTTTATCAGCTGAATATTGGGGAAGCCATTAGGAATCTAACCACAGAGCTGGGGGGCTGGAGGCACCTTTCCCTTTCCTTTTTAGGCAGAGCCAATTTAGTTAAGATGGTCTCCTTCCCCAGGATTATGTACTTGCTACAGACACTACCCATACTTCTTACACGTAAAGACCTATCATACTTAAATATGATCTTCGGAAAATTTATTTGGGTGGGCAAAAGACCCCGAATAGGTCTGATAAAGTTGCAACAAGTAAAGAAAAATGGGGGTATTAATTTCCCCCATGTAGCCAATTATAATTATGTGGCGATATTACGGTACATAAAGGATTGGCTACATGGAAAAAGTACATACACTAACCTCAAGGTGGAGGCGGGTTTCTTGCACAATCTAAGCTTGGCGGCGTTCCTTCACCAGCACGACCAGGAGATTTCCCAGGAGATTAAAACAAACCCTTTGTTGTGGACCACTAGGAGAGTGTGGCACCTCTTAAGACACAAAAACGGGCTCAATGCCCACAAGTCGGTGTTCCTCCCATTCATAGGTAATCTGGACTTCCAGGATGGTGCGGCAGACTACCCCTTTGCACGGTGGGCTAGGGAGGGTCTTATGTCAGTGGGAAATTTACTTGACAAATTAACAAAACGCCCGTTAACACTTATAGATGCAATATAGACAGATACAATATAGGTTTTTACAACAGCAACCTTTACTGTTTCTCCTGGCGCAGCATTACGTTAGTGCAGTGGTGCGTCATTTGTCCCAGCAGGATGTACAAAACCCACTAGACGCTATTTTACGAAATAATTCCATAGACAGGGGAGCCATCTCCAGGTATTATAATTTACAGCTTGTTCCAATGGATCATTCCCAAGTACAATTGGGGATGTCACAGTGGACGCGGCACCTCCCTGGTTTAACATGTGAAGATTTACTTCAATCCTTGAAGCACTCTGACAAAGCTCTAAAATCAAACCAATACCTGGAGATGTTTCTAAACCTCTACCACAATGCCTATCTATCCCCTCACAGGAGATTCTTAGCTGAAATCTCTTCCGACCACACATGCCCTGAGTGCTTTGGACAGGAGGCAGATACTTTCCACTGTTTATGGGCCTGCCCCATGGTTAGCGGGTTCTGGATACAAATTAAAAAATATGTGGAAGAACATCTAATACATTTCCCACCTCTGAGTCCTGAATGGGCGCTGTTTGGCGTCCTTCCAAAAAATCAAATAGTCTCATATAGTTGCCGCAGGTTGCTGCTCTATGTTAGTGCAGCGGCTAAAAAAAATCACTCCTCCAAATGTGGATCCAAAGAACCATGCCACCAATCAAGCTGTTCATGGATAAATGACATAAGATATTTATAATGGATTTAATGGAGACCCTACTGGACAGGGAGAGAAAGGTGGAGGGTTTTTTTTAATATTTGGGAATCATATATAAATACTTGGTCGGCCTCTTTACAAAGCAAAATACAGAACACTGTTCAACACACCACTTGGTATGCCCTAAGATTGGTGGAAAATGATCCTCCCTTTATTGAATTGGGTATTCCCCTGTTTATCTCCCCCTCAACAGCAGGGTTGGGTGGTGTGGTGGTCCTCCTCCTCGCGTAATTATTAGCTGAAATACGAGAATAAAGATGCAGTGCAAGCTGCGTACAGCACCAAAGAATAAAGATGCAAGCTGCGTACAGCACCAAAGAAGTAGCTTATCGCAACCAGTAGTAGTTATAAGTTATACATAATTGTATTATTTTCAATTACTTAATACAAGAGTAAAAAAAAAAAAAAAAAACACTGTGGTGTAAAGTTTTCTACAACATATCATTGTGTAATTTCTTGTCTCTGCAAAAAGACAAAGTACTTTTGAAGTAGACACTTTGTACTTGAAAAAATAAAAAAATAAAAAAATAAATGACATATTCTGGTGTTATGTGTGTTATAAATATACAGTTGTAAAGAAAAGCAAAAAATACCAAGTGAAAGAGATGCCAATAAAAGATGACACCTTTAAATTGATTTCTAACATTTGACTGTGAGTCTGAACGTTATATAACATGTCTGCAATGTCAGAAACTACTGTGAACAAAGCAAGTGATAAAATGTAACGTTTTTGCTTGAATGGAATAAATGATTGTTGGCACTGATGGTTGCTGTAACGCTAATACCATCAAACACCGTAAGAATAATTGAATACCACAGAGGTCTTGGATGTCATTCATGTACGCGCATGTATTCTCATTGTGGGGAGCATACAAGACCTGTCCGTACAATCCATGGAATGGATCATGTGGTAGGCGCATGAAGAATGTGAACTGCCCTATCACTCCCCTCTCTTGTGCACATTTAAAGTCAGTTCCGCTGTCAGAAGGCACCTACTTCTCCAGTCTACTCCCCCGACCCGTCTCCGTTTCTAGGTGCCTAATGGCACCTCTGAGTCACTGTGCGTATTTCTCCTCTTAGCTTAATTTACATCCCTCCCCCCACCCACTTTACCTAATAATCAGTGGCCATAATCATCCATTTACACACCTAGGAATCATCCGCTTCTTAGGTGTAAATCTGGTCCAGAATGTCATGGTTTCTTGCTGGTTAATTGCAATAGTGCTGGGTGTCTTTTTTGTATCTGTGTAAATTCCACATACCTTGCTAACACCTGCTCTAAGTTAACTTATACATTGATTTGAGCAACCTCCATTTTGTGTGTTTGTTTTAAAGCACTTCTGTGATAGCAGCTGACAGGGGGTGCTGTTTCAGAGTGGCTGTTTTGGAGACTTGGGGACCTCTGCCGGGGTGAGCTCTCAATTTAAAAATACATGATTATATGTGGGTCATTTGGGAATCTAAAAGTTTTAGAGTTAGGACCAAAACAGAGAAGCCTTGTAAGTGGCTGGTGGCTTATCATATATCTGTATAATGTAAGTGGCTGGTGGCTTATCATATATCTGCAGATGTATGTAACACATTCTCTGACTTTTATATTAAAGATAGAATGTTATGGTTTGTTGCTGGTTAATTGCAACGCGACACTGCAAGGTTTGTATATATATTCGTTCAGGTTTTTAGTCAATATCAAAGTCCGATGTATCATATCCTCTAGTACAGCAGTTCTCAACCTCTTTTAGCTAAGTACCAATTACCCACTATGGAATCATGTCAAGTACCACTTTGCATATCATAAAGACACATACCAGCAACCCATATGCATTTTTTCAGTGTGTTTGTTGTTGTTTACATATTTTTGTAATGATTTAAAGGTGCATTTTCTACATGGGCCACTTAGCCCCCAAGATATTTAATTAATTATTTCTTTTGCCATTTGGGATCGTACTTCCTTACAATCTTGCCCAGATGCCCTGAGTGCCACCTGACAGTGGTACTAGTACCACTGGTTGAGAACCCCTTATCTCATGGTTGCCGACTTTTGTCAGCTTCCCTCCAGGAGATCCCAGAGAGAAGCGTGCGACGCATGCAGGGGGCGGGGCTTAATGACGCGGTTTATGCAAATTGCGTCATTAGGCTCCGCCCCCTGGCTCATACTTGCACGTTTTGACTT